>JARJDR010011010.1:0-12982 GCA_030264135.1 Myllaena sp. GC000078 | reverse complement strand
TAAAATTGAATATGCATTGGTAGTCGCTGACCTTCTGTGGTAGCGCATTTACTGCAAATACAACGGCGACCTTCATTGTCATATTTTGTATGCGTTCTCATAAATTGTAACAAATAGCCTACGATACCGAGTGTCCTCTTCGGCGGAATTAAATTGCTTAGAAATCACGACCGGTGATTATTTCCTATACTCACTATACATACAATAGCAAATACGCCTCTTTGGCGTCGCGTCGTCGGCAGCATGATCAGCATGGTCGTGATCGTGATTGCTTCTTCTTCGCCCATGGCCGTGATCGTGAACTGATGCGTTGATGTGTTCCGCATAAGTATTCGGATTCCGCGTATTGTGGAACCTGTTCTGATTTTATTCCTACTATATATCGCTCTATAGACAATGGCCGATGACAAGCAGCCTTAAGAATTGTATGAAAATTCCAGCGAATTTAAAATGGTTAAGTGAATTCCAGCAACCGTTATTTAACTTTCAAACTTTAATTTTTCCTCCATCAATTGCGCTAAGGTGATTTATCACAAGAATAAAAAATTGATTGCAAATCATGTAAGACCGTAAAAGCTAAAAATGGCATCGCACTGCCTCCACCTCGGCACCGGCCAAAAATAACTCCTTCTGCCATCGCGACGGTCGCCGCGAGACGCGAGAGGTTAAGCCGAACACGCATATTAGCCGTATAATTGCTAAAACCGAAATAAGTGGCGGGAGCCACAAGGCGCGCGCACGCGTTGTCAACTTGTCAGTCACACTCGGCGGAATTGAATTGGAAGCTTTTACGGCTTCGTTCTCCATCCATCCAGCTGCACATCTTACGTAAACAGAGGGCACATTGAAAACGTTCCATTCGCAGACTTTTTAAACAGTTTCCGACTCGAATTTTAAGTTGGAAGGCGAAAAGTTTTCGGTCGCGTCTAGTTCGATATCTAATCGATCAACGTTCGCCGCTTTGACGCTTTTGTTGGTTCAACGAAGTGCTCCCGGTGAAAGTCAAAGCGCCCGAAAAAAGCTTGTTTGTTATTCCGCTGGATTTCTAGAAATGCGAGTTAAAAAACGGTTTACTTGCGTCTTGCGTATGTCATCGATCGTACGTCATTCCTTGCGTTTTTTGTGTCTTCTTACGCTATCCGCTATCCGTTGATGACATAAATTTAATTTCATCTATTTTAGGATGTCATGTCTATGCCACGCCGGCGCACTGACGTCGTCACGCGGATGGCTTAAAGCTTTGCGCATAATTCGCACGAGCGCTCTTTCTTCCCCCAGATGTCATCTGCAGCCGTGCGCGTTTGTTTTCGTATTAGGAACCTTGTAACTGTTCTTCGCATTTAGATCGATTAAAACAACTACCTATTATCATTTGTAACTACTATTCCAAGATGATAATACGTAAGACTTGTGACACATACTTATGATGTAAATGCAGCGGCGCATAATGGTGCTGAGCGGAAACACTTTTTTGGTCCTTGGCATGACGCTCGAATTGGAATATATTTCATTCGTACAAAGCGCGGCACGAACATAACAGTTCAGCATTGCGCATCTGTAGCATTTCACCGACAGACACAGAGGTAGATCACAGCGGTCGTAATCATCATCAAACGTTAGAGTTAGAGCAATTCCGCTTCGAAAACAACATGGATGCGCACACAATTAGCACGCCGGCAACGAACATACGCTTGCTGCCTTGCTTGCGGTTGGCGCGCGCGTATCGACAATATGTTGCGCAGTGACGCGACAAACGGTGGTTGACACCATATCACGAATATGTCCGTATCAACAAACATGCCGACGGTGTGGAACTAACCCGGCTATTCGACCGACCGACGCGTGTACAATAACAATCCGGTGCGCGTTCGAACATTATATGTTGCGGTTATCTTGTTACTCATCGTATAATATGTATGCGGTAAACGGTTGTTTTGTTGTCGAATGCGGCAAGGCAATTCAATCAGAAAATTGAGCAAAATAAATTTAATTAAGTAATTAGCAATTAATTTGAACTTGCAATACGTAATGATGATTATGTAACGGGTATATAATGAGTACTCTCGATGCTAATCATCCAAGCAGAAAAAAGGTTGCAACATCACATAAAAGATGCGCGTTGGTGCCGGTGTTCACTGATAAGTCGTGGGATCACAATTTGCAATTATTGCATCAAGTTGCCATCAACACAAGCAAGAACAATAGGTGTTGTTTGGGCGAGGTTTGACGTAATTCCTACACGAGATTATAAAACGATAATTAACCTAGAGTTTGTTATTACATAAAATCCGCACCGGATTAAACAAGATGTGATGAATAACATGTATATTTGCCTACGATTATTTTAATCCAACATCAAGGTTAAATATCAGATCAAGTCTAACTAGTGATTGCATACTTAAAAGTTTTTAATAAAACCCCGCACTACCGCAGCATATGTAAGTAAGATGTTCAACGGGAAATTCACCGAATTCACGTTTTGTGTGAAAATCCTGTTGCGAGTAGACTGCACGCGGGCGACTGACTGGCGATTCTATTTTAAGTCGAATCAAAACCAAAATAAACTCCGCGCCCGTAAGTTATGCACGTATTTGTTTTTCAAGCCGCCAAAGTTTCAAACAAGAACATCGTTCAGCTCAGCTACGATTTTTACAGAATAATAGATTTTTTCAACCCCATACTTGTTGATGTATGTCATCGAAACCCAAAGAAATAATAATCTATAGTCGATAATGTTAACAAATCAAGCAACAAAAATTTCCAACTGCGTACTTTACAATATACATTTAAATTTTTAGAATTGACTTTCGATGCAAGAACTTTAAATAGATTTTCTATTTCTGTCTATGATTGCATTGTTGTTGTTGAAATCAATCAAATGCTGATAATAAAATCGTCTTGTAATAAACAATAAGCTATAAATGATGCAGTAAATCGAATAAAATCAGTCGTGCTGCTTAAATATGCGCTCGCCCGAAGCCCGAAGTGGAAGTAGACTATAGCATGGAATTCCTCACGTGCGTCGGTCGAAAAACATAAATAAACGCTCACGATTTGTCACACTTTCCCCGAGCGCGATACACGCTTTTTGAGTGGTCGTCCGACATCGCTTCACGGCAAGCTATTCGCAGAACACATAACGCTAGGCTGTGCAACGTGCGAACTTCCGCGCAATAACAACAAATTGTAATTCAACGCAAATATGTTCTGCCCGCGCGGCGTGAGGCAATACATATGTCTCGCGAGTCGTTGAATATAATCAATCTTACATCTTATCTAATTGTAAGTAAATGTTATTACGGACAAATACGTAGTTATTGCAAAACACAAAATTATGTTCCCAACTAAAAATTAAATACGCCTTCGAAATGAAATACTTACTCATGTTCATAAATATTAACAATAAATGGACCCAATTACAATCAAATATCGCAAGTACGAGTATCGTAAGCGTAGATGAACATAGAGATAATTTATTCGAAGTGAATTCACATTGAATAATAGGTATGTTAGTAACCTAAGTAAATTCAAGGAGGTGCAGCAGTGTACTACTTATACTAAATCAATTCCAGTTGGAAATAGATTTATTACTGCTATTCGTGCCTCATTTTCAGTACATGCCTTGTTAGCCACCTCACAACTTATTAAACTAAACCAATTTCCGAATTACATAAAATAAACGTTATTAATTTTGATATAATATTCAACTATATTCAAATAGCTATAGTGAGGTGTAACACTTCTGAATTTATTACTCTGGGCATTTTGCATGTGAGTGACACAAACACGACACAGTATAATTAATTAACTCCGCAAATTGATTAGACTTGACGATGTAGGTATCTGGCAAGGTGACTCATCGCGCGACGCATACACATCGAATAATAACCTACACTAGAATAATAGATAGAACGCTGGAAGTCATCGTTAGAATGCTACCCAATTTCCTTCCTCCCCGCTATTCGTTTCCGAGGGAAAACCATTGACGTAGCATTAAAATAAGTATACCTATATATCTGCCTTACAGTTCTACCTATATCTATACTGATACAAGAAGGTATGAATCATTGTTACATTGTTGAGGAATAGTGTAATTTACGCGCTTCGCTGCCTGCCCTATTTTCCTCGTCATCCATCTCCTAAGCTAACAGCGCGCTCGCTGATTAAATATAACTCTATATAGCGAACCTGGTCGTTTTATAAATTAAGTAAATGTCCGATGGCGCACGGGTGGTATTATCAAGTGAATATAACACTTGGCATTCATCAAGTAAATCGATTAATTAAATAGAATATAATATTCGTACCAAAATCAATATCGTTCTGATCCGTAGGATAATCCTCTAATATTTATTTAAACGGGATTTTATTTAATTCGGCCAAATCCAGCACAAAAAGTTGAGCAATAAGGTAAATATTTAATTAGCGTATAAAGCCCATCGTAAAATCGTGCAATGTGCGCATTACACGTAACTTAAATTTATTCAGCGTTGTTCAGATAGATATCGAGATTTGTTCACCTCACAGAAGACTGATAAGTGCAACGAAAACGAAACAAACGTTATCAAAAGCAAACACTATTAAGCAAATAACGTGTGTTTCATAGAGCACTTCATTCCTTATTTCGTTTATCTGATTAGTGACACTCCTCTACTCCAAACGAGAAGTGATCATGTAGCATTTAATTGTGTACGAGACGAGCGGGGACCTCTTGATATTTATTAATTTCGTAATCGACTTTCCCGATGAAGTTTCATCATAGCGCGCGACGAAACCAACCGTAGAAGGGAGGCGGACGCTTCTACGATTAATCCGGATTTAATTAATTGGAGGATGGGTGCCATCAGCGGATTATGCGCGCACTCGAAAACGTAATCGAGGCAACATTTATAACAATTACAAATCAATTATCGTTGGCTGGCATGACCGAATTAAAACGCATTAGCTGCAATCTATATTAATTTCGTGCTGGCTCGCTACTTTTCACCCCGTACTTTTTCTTTGCTAAGAGACATGGACTTGATTAAGATAATTAAGTAATCGAATAGCCTGAACGTGCATTTTTCCAAATTTAACACTGCTTGCGTCTAATTGGATGGATGCAAATCTAACGTGATGATGATGATGACGATTCGGAAACGAAATTGATTTCCTATCCAAAATTGAAAACTCGAAACTCACGGCGCCGCGCCGCGTCGCTCTCAATCCATGTCGTCCACAGACGTGAACATACACATTCGAACGGAGTAGATTTAAAGATTAGGTATATAGGAAAACTCCTGCAGGCTTCTCCTCAGCGCACAGATGACGTGCTCGAATTCTGAAATATCCCTTCACTGCGATGCGATGCGACGCGACGCGACGCTCGACTCCATCCAGCCTACTCGGTCGTCTTCTTCACCACCCGCACCCGTCTCATCTGCTGCAAACCTGCGCCGAGTGCTTTCTATTCCCGACGGTATTATAATAATCTTTTACAGCTTTTACATGCCGCACGGTCTCGTTTGCACGCGTTCAAATGTATCCGTCAACCTGAATTCGCACTTCGAAGTGTTGCCTCTTGATTGCAAAACGTCGCGGTTACATTGTTCAATACATAACTATTAGCTGAATATTTATACATATTTATATCATTAACATAATGAATATAGTAAATCCAAAGTTTACCTTGTTTATCAGCAGCATCGACGGCACCGATGATATCCACGAGTATTATCGCCGCGCCAATACACCACCACCATACGATGGACCAATGCAGCATGCGTAATGATGCTCGCCGTTGTTGTTGTTGTTCATGGTGTTGTTTTTGTTGACACCGCGGTCGTTGCGGACGGCCGTCGGCGCCCACCGCCATATTTTCACACCGCACCGAACATCCAGCATACAGAGAGCAAGAGCGCCAGCCGAACGAACACAACTGCAGCACACTGCACCCGACAATTCTCCGCTTCCACCGTCCACCGTGTATTGTCCAACTGCAACTATTCTATCTCCAGCTTCCACCGACTATCGAGCTACCGCGCACATTTACCAACGCACAACAACGAGTCCGTCCGTCCGGCCGACCGAGTGCGGCAGAGAGTGGAGAGCACCACGGACGTTGACGCCAAGGCGACGCGCTTCCAACTGGCGCAAGCGGCGCAAGCAAACACAGCATCCGCACGCGAAGTGTGTCCGCAGTGCGCTTGTAGTGGTGGGCATGCGGTGCCTCGCTGGCGGCGACGCAGCCGACAGCAACAGCCAGACGAACGAACGAACGAACGATCGGGGTCGGCAGCAAGCAGCGGCGGCGGCGGCGGCGAGGTCGACACACAACACAACGGGCACACACACCATCCGGAAGCAAACCAAGCGAACTACGGTGAGTCGGGTGAGTCAGCTGCACCGCCTGTTGTGTATGCGTTGCCATAGAAAAGAAAGAAATACAAGAACAGTCCTGGTGGCTCCCTCACAATGGCTTATAGCAACTAGCTTGGAGTAGAGGGCAGCACTTAACTTCCTCTCAATTTTTAAATTTAAATTTGAAACAATTAACGGTCATTATAGTACTATAATAATAGTAGTAATAAAACTCTGCTTAACCCTTTGGATAGAGGTAGGAAAGGTGATTTATTGCTTGTCTTGCTTATTAATATAAAACTCTACAATATAATAAACTATACAGTGCGTAAATCAGGTGCGTATAGTAAAAATAAATAGTAATTGACGCGCTGCTCAAGACCTCATCAACGCTGGCGGGTGTATCATTCAAATGCAGCTTGCACAGCGTCTCCGTATACCAAACAGTGCCGTTTTTGTCACACGCCGCATCCACACAAAGCGTCACGTTCGCCTCCTCGAAGTAATCGTACATCGGCGCAAAGAACTCGCACCGCCAGCGATTCCCGCCCACGTAGATCTCCTCCAGGCACTCCAACTTCCTCAACAACATCTTGTAATTAAAGTAATTCAACTTATTCTCCTTCAAATCCACACTAGCGAGATTCCGATGCGGTTTGGCAGCACGATCAATCACCAGCGTCTCAATAGCGTTCGCCTCCAGCCATAAGCCGCGCAACTCGGGCATATCCGCCAGAAAATCCAGCGTAAACGCCGCCAACGAGTTGTTGGTGAGATCCAAGACGGTCAACGCGTCCAACCCAGCAAACGCGTGCATCGACAGCGCGCTCACATTATTCGCGCCCAAATACAGGAACTTTAACTTGCGCAACCCGTTGAAAGCGCTCGTGCCAATCTCGCGCAAAGCATTCGTGCGCATCTGCAGGTCAACCAACTCCCCAAGCTCTTTAAAATTGTACTCGGCGAGGTGCTCAATGGCGTTGTCGTTGAGATACAGGTATTGCAGACGATGCATGTTGGTAAACGCCAGCGGGCTGAGCTCCTTGAGCGCATTGTGCTCCGCGTAGAGGATGCGCAAGTTGACGAGGTCCTTGAACAGGTACGGATGCACGCTGACGATGCGATTGTGGCTGAGGTACAGGTACTTGAGCTCTTTGAGACCGGCGAAAGCGCGCGGCGCTAGCGTGTGCAGGCGGTTAAAATTCAGATTGAGGATATCGAGCGCTTGCAGGTGGACGAATGTGTCGTCGGCGAGCTCGGCCAGATGGTTGCGGCTGAGGTCGAGCTGTAGGAGGCGGCGCAGCGCTTGGAAGGTGGCTGGGGTGAGCGCGTCGAGGAGGTTCGCGCGCACCAGGAGGAGTTTGAGGTTGGTCAGCTCGGCGAACGCGTGGTCGGCGATGCTCGCCACGTGGCAAGCGGAAATGTTCAGGTACAGGATGCGATTCTTTGGTTCGAATTGGTTGAGTGTGGTGGCGCCGACGTGCGAGAGCGTGCAGCCGTCGCAGTGGAACCACTCGGAGCGGTTGGTGCGGTGCGCGCGTGATTCCAGGTATGCGCTGGTGACGTTCGTGCAAGTGAAGATCTTCTTGCTGCCGAGGAAGGTCTCCTTGAGGACGCACGCCGTGGGGTCGTCATCGATGGGGTTGGTGGATGATTGCAGCTTGGTGAAATTGTTGCATTGGACGCTTGTGAAGACGATGGTGAGGAGGGTGAGGAATGTGGCTGGGTTTTGTCTTGTACATCTTGCCATGTTTTATCCTAAAATCAAAAATATTTAAAAGCAATGAAATGCTTAATTTCCTAGTTGATTGTTAAGTTTTTATGCGTACGACGCACTTTACGATTGAATGAACAGCCTTGGAACTTTGTTGCGACGCATATTACGTGCGTACCTATGTGTATAATGATTTATTTGGCAATTTGGAATAGAAAATCTTACGCAACTTTTCAAATTACAATTGGAAATGGTTTCGGGCCATCATTCAATTTTCGTCGATTTGATTTATGTTTCACATAGAGTTTTTTTAAGATTTCAAAAAGACTTAAGTAACAAGAATGTTGTTACGTATATAAACTGTTTGCTAAAATATCTAAAATCTTAATTATGATCGTTAAAAATAATAATTGATAATTATTAAGAGATTAGAGGGGCCGCAATGGAACGTCGGGCACGAATAAAAACGAGAGCAATTATGTATTGTTTTTGTTTGTCTTTTACGAGACAATACAAATGTCGGAATAAGAATATAAACTTAATTGCGGTACAAATAGCTATCGTCACGCTCGTTGGATAAGGAACTTAAGTACCAAAAACTTGTCAAACCCTCCAAGTCTAAAAAAATCCTACGTTTTAGTAAAAGTTTTAACAGGTTTCAACTGTTTTAAATACTATGAAATTCTGGCCTAAATCTATAATACAAATATGCAAATAAGAGGCAATTTGAATCAATGAATGAATCAGATTTGTTTATATGTATTTCATAACAAACTAAAAGGAAGAGAAAATAACGGTAAGTCGGTAGTTTAATTACAGCTTTACTGCGTGTCGATTGAATAATTCATGAGATCTACAGGTTGATTTAGAATGTGATATAATTTTAAATTTGTTTTAGTTTCTTGTGGAAAATTCAACAAATTGAGTCGTCAACACGCAAATTAATTATTTATTGATTGTTTTATGCCTTGCTATATCTAACAATAAGTATGATCAATTAGTTAGTATTTATCCCTATTTTAATCTCCTAAGGTATAATTTATCGCTATAGTATTTATAGAGCAATAAATAATAATTCGTTAAGCTTTGAATCAATACCATTGAATCGATAAGAAGTAGAAGTAAATCAAGTCAAATGAGATATCATATTTCAACGCGAAACACAATAGGCAATTTACTGTAATCAAAATAGGCACTCACCGATTGAAAACGGCAAACGAATTTCCTTGACGCGCGCTTCTACATCTTCCCGCAGGCGCGTGGTGGGCTCACACAAAACGATGCAGCAGCGTGCGGCAGGCACACACCGATGATCCCGAAGCTCCCAACCAGCATTCTCCACGATTTTCGTCGGCGTCGGCGTCTTCGGCGTTCGCTTGCAAACGCACACCAAGTTCATCCGCGTACGCCACCAAACGAAGCGCACGCATTCGTCAAACAACTTTCGGAATTGATTGATTGATCGATGGAGCAAAATCGATGCGCGACAAGTCGGAAGCGCGAGTGTTTTGTCGCTCGCATCGCAAAAAGCGCGAGCTTAGCGAGCTTAGCGGCCACGACGCACCAACGATGACTGCGCGCGATGCTGTGCCGCCGCGCGCCGCCAACAACCAACGTAAAACCACTTCTACTACACTACACTAGGTACTACTTCTTCTTCTTCTGGTCAGGACTTCTACTCTTCTACTACGCTTCTTGTTCGGATGCTGATGATGTTGCTGCCCTTTTTCCTCCTCTGCTCCAAACTCGATTACTTCTTACTTCTTCTTCTTCTTCTTCTTTTTCTTGGTTTGCTTCGACGGTTCGGGACCGCTCCGCACGAGTTCTTGTGTGAAGCGCGAACGTGAGCTCGCCACGGTTTGACCACGACGACGCAAAAGAACAAGCAGAAGAAGAAGAAGAAGAAGTCGTAGAAGTTTGAAAGGCATGAATGCCGGAACCGGAGAAATACGAGAATCGTGCGTTCTGCGTTTTGTTCCTTCAAACCTCCGGTGTCCGTGCGTTCGCCAGGTGGCAGCGCGGAGGTGGTGATGACAAAACATTGCGCTCGCGCGCGATTCGCAACGGTTGTTAATCCATGCGGCACGCCGATTACGCACCGTGCATAACGGCAACCAGAAGAATGGCAAACGCCATGGCGGCATCTTGATTGAAGAGTGCCATCGTTATTGATCCCATCCATGCGCATATTCACACGCCGGACAACTTCCCTCTGCACTTGCACTTGCGTACCGACTTATAAACATAAGGCTTTAGCATTCACGTTCATAGATAGTAGAAAAATGTTAGTTATTTTGATGCATTGTGTTCATGCGTGCGCGTTTTGTACGATAGCGCAGTTGTGCATACTTAAGCCACTGAGAAAACTGCCGAGTTGGTGCTTTTGGCATCAGTTGGCATAACCATAGCGCATATGGTAATAGTAGTAGGCGATAGCAATAAGGCATAACGAGCAACAATGCTCGCAACGCTCAAGGACAATCAGCACGCACGCTCCACGAAGGTAGGTAGGTGGCTTAGTGCATTGCATGGCCGCGCGACTTATTGTTAGTGTAAGAATCTTTGATGCAAAAAGCAAAACTATACCAAGTTCCACGTAGTATTTATTTGCCGACAGCCTACAACAATGTGTTACTTATCTTTAAATTCATTCAACGAATGAAATACGAGTTGCTCCTTGTTTGGCAAATGCCTATTGCGCAAATTGTTACATATTTTATTGCAACTATTTTGTTTCATAGGTATATATGTCAAATGTTTAAAGATTCGCGTAATTATTAACCTTTCGATAGGATATTTCCCACGCGAAAGAGGTGGCTCGTTACTTATTACTCAGTTTTTCATTCACATCCATTTTATTACACTGCATTGTCTTCGACATGACCATTTATGTAAGACTAACGCGATTTTCTTACAACTTATTTATTTATGTACTATCCCACACAGCGTGAGCAGTTCTCAATTTTTAGCATTAAAAGTGTATTATGAGCATGGAACGATGGAACGAAATTACCAACGATGGGAATATGAGAACAAGAAGACGACAATCGTCCAGTTCTTTCGTTATGCATGCGCTGTGTTAGCTTCTTCGCTTCTTCATCTTCATCATTCTTCGCTCAGGCAAGCAAGCTGTGCGTTGCGGTGCGGTATTCTCTTTGCGTGTGTGTGTGTATGCTCTTAATTAATTTCACTCGGTACGTTATACGTTTGCCATGCCACGCCGCATCATGAGTTTTTTTAATTCCATTAAATAAAGTATAACATTAAATGCTACGAAATGTACCTACGAATGAATGAACTATCATTGTTGCATTTTCTCCGTTTGTATAACTTTTGAACCAAAAATTATCTCTCTGTTTAGATAGGTATAAGTATTCATGTTTGATGACTAATTAAGACTTTGGTCGGCTAATTAGGAAAAGTCACACAGGCGAATGTAATTGGTCTTCTTCGCATTGTAATATGGAACAATCTATAATAATTCTCCAAGAGAACACGGAAGCTCACAAAGAAATACTTAAGTAATTTATATATAAACTATGCAGAGTCGACAGTCAGTCGGTATAATTACTATTTGAATCTGTATTAAGATTTATTAGTTATAATAACTGAAATTAAAGCAAATTAACGGTGATTATTCCCTAACCCTAAAAGACTTGTTTTCTGGGCCAAATGTAACTAAATGTAATCTAATTTTTCACAGACAAAAAAGTTATAGGTTTAAAGCAGCGTTGGTAATTTGCTAGCAATCATAAAGTTATATTAATACGGTAAAAAAGAAAGTTCAAAGTATAGAACAAATTCTCAAGTCAAACAAAAGGTACTCGTTGCTCGTTAGTATCGAAAAGAAGCAAATATCTTATAAAATGTATTATAAAACCGAATCCTCAGAGTACCTAGGTTGGATGCGAAAGGAAACCATCGATTACCATTACGCACGAAGAAGCGACCCATCCGTTCTCTCTATACTTCTTTGTTTTCATCTTTCCATTCCCTCATGATCCGCATGATTGCTGCGCAAATGATGATTTATAAGACATGACGGCATTAGATAGAACGTAACTGAAGCTATCGTTATTCGCATTGAACCTAAAACTAAAAAATTAAAAAAAAAACGCACGCACAGCGATGATGATTTCTTCGTGCTTTAGCATTCGGCTGATTTGTAATCGCCCGATTCCGGTTCGAGCGATTGGCCCCCTTTTTCGCCGATTACGGAGATCATCGAGTCATCATTCGAATCGTTGCAATAAGTATATGAAATATTAAGTATCACACAACACATGTGAACGCAATAATAAAGACAGCTCGCGAGCGCAGCAAAATACGATAGCAAATCGCATATTGAAAACGAATCTTTCTCCCGCTAACATTTAGCAGATAATTAGTGGCAATAAGTATAACGGCGTGCTTTATCAATCCGTTATCGCGAGCTACAACAACAGAGGCGCATAAACACAAATAAATTCATTGCGTAAACACAAATCGCTATTCTATGAAAAACCCCAACGACGACGTCGACGGCGGCATTCATTGATTACGTTCAGCATATCGCATTAGAACCGTACCAAACATATGTTACACACTTGGACTTGGGTACTTAACGTTAACTTGGCTACTTACTATTTGTGTACACCGGCTCAACGCAGGCAAGCAAGCAAAGGGGAGTGTTAACGTGCGCGCGCCCGCCAGCTTGACCAATTTCACCTTTATTGTTTCGGATGCGAACGCGGCGAGTAGCGCGCGAGCGCGCGATTCGCACACGCACGCACGCACGCTCCTCCTGCATTATGTGCACGTTTTGTTAATGTCGTTAATGTAATTCATGCGCGCGCCCGCGCCGGGCGCTCTCCATTTACCCGATTCCTGGTGCGTCGTCGTCAACAGCAGTGTGATTGAACCGGCCGCTCTCTCGCCGCGTAGCACTCG
>JARJDR010010989.1:0-19275 GCA_030264135.1 Myllaena sp. GC000078 | reverse complement strand
TTTAAGTAGAATTGAAAGCAATAAAATAGATGTGAATTTCTCAACGACTACAAAGATTCGGCACATTATCACCGATCGTAGCCTGGCATCCTTTCATGTCCACCACCCTCAGCGCTCAGCGATTCACTTGCTTTGTCGCTCTCTCCGCCACCATCACCATGCCTGCGAATTCTCATCGTCTGCAATTCGTGTCTCGAGCAAAAAACGTTTGCATAGATGCAAATACCGCCACCATCATTTCTCATTTGCTTATTCCCACCATCGATATGGGACGTGGAACGTGGACTGGTGGGTGCGCACTACATACACCCCAACCCTGAAGAAGATGAAGCACACGTAAGCTCGGCAAAAGCCTTTGAACTTTGAATTTCGCTCTGTGAGGCAAACGCAGAAGTGAGCCACTTAAGAGGCTCTCTTCTTCTGTGCACCTCCGGCGGCGTGTGGAAGGCTTTCATTTCGCGCGCGAATGCAGAGAGTTCAGAGAGGCGGCTGCTGCAGCACACTTAGATGAAGATGAAAAAATGGTATACCTAATATGCAATGCAGCGCCGCGAAATTTCAAAATAGGATTTTTAGATATTCAGACATTTCATAGTACGCAAGCGTGCAGAAAAGAAGTAACACACTCCTTTAAGAGCTAATTTGCGAATCTTTGTAATCAGTGTGGATCAAAGCAAAAAGCACTATAATTAGTACCCATAACTAGCATACTAGAAGACTTCTCAAATGTCTTCCATATACGAAAATTACCGCAAATAGTCATATTTATGAATAATTGCAATTTTAAGTAGCAATTTATAGCAACATTCGTGGCAGTCGACGAGAGTTTAAAAGACAAATTAATGACCTACCCCTATCCTCTCCGCACTCTTACAGCCCTTACGACTTGCGACTATAAAATATAATTAAACTTCTTAAATGCACAGATTTATCACATGCGCAAGCATACATTAATAATAAGAACCCGGCAAAGTATTCAGCACACTCGGCGTGCGCTTAATTTAAATCGTAATTGACTTATAAATCTCGCAAATTTCGGTGGTAGTAGCGATGATACTTGGTAGTATTCAGCTCGTGGAAGACTTGCCATTACGCAAATAATAAACGCTAATGACTGCGGTGGTTGATCTTTCCATCGCACAGTTGCGATTTGCAAACTTGATGGAAGTGCACTTCTTTTGATCAATTGGATAAAATTAGATCAAACAACTAATTTCACAAGCAAATCTAATTACATGCATTAAATTTATGTCGCACTCGAAGGGTTTAATTACATATCTTCATCATATAATCATGTGCAATCGCATTAGTATAAATGTAATAATTTATTTTCATTGCAATTTGTAATATTTTTGGTATATAAATACTAGGAGAAAATAAATAATTGTTTAGGCAAATTTTTCATTGATATTACATTCACTTTACAGTCCGTTTGCCTTCGCCACCTTTTACGCATTTCGTAAGATTTATTTTTATTCCACGACACGGGACGAGTTGGAATTTATGCAAAACGTAATCATATTTCATATTTCAAGCACACGTAGAATGAAGATGTCTCCTGAAAAACCCCGGCGTGGAAAATAAGGAATAAGGGCAAGGGTGGGATTTATGTTCGTCTTCCGGTTTTATACTTTCATCTTGTGTTTTTAAAATGCTTAAACCCTTATTATTCTATGCTACTAGATATCATCAATTGTGTGATTTTCATATTTTATACAAAAATAACGAAAGTTGATGAATTTATCTTTGATTCAATAATTTGAATAATTTTGAAGCGTGACAAACTCTCAGAAGTTGAAAATTTCACCTTTTTTGTACATTCAGAAGTATTCATTACTACCCCTCAGCATCGCGTATCGCGCGAATGCGGGTGGAACATATATAACTTCCGGTTTCTGGACGCGAAAGCAGCGAATAAATTGATCTATGTCGACATTCGCGCGGCGAACGAAGAAGCAAGCTTCCTGAGCGCGCTGCTAAACAAATTCCCGAAGAAAACTCATAACTCTTAATTTGGTTGGGTGAAAAAAGTTTTACGTTTTTTACGGGCTTGGTTTTGGTGTCGGTTCCTTTTTCTCCTTCGCGCCAACTTTGTCCTACATACTCTTTCACCCATCCACGAATTTTTATGTGGCTGTAATACGTGAGTATGTGTGTTTATGTTTATGTGCACGCCAAGGCAGGGTGCGAGAAATATTTATTTTCACTTGGCGTATTTTCCCTCCACATCGTCCTTCTTCGTCCTTACCCGTTCGAGCATTTTTTCGGTTTAAGAAATAGAAACAAACCAAATACGGATTTATAATATACTTCGCAAAAACGTGTAGGATACGTACATTATATGATTAAAATGCAACCATATAAGTCTGGTATCATATACTACTACATGTACGTTAGTAAACTTGTGGTTATTATTCATACAAGTTTATCGTGTTGATCAAGTGACCTCCTGACTCGCATTTATAACGAAATCATGTTCGGGGACCATTTGCCATCGGCAACAGTCTTGCACATAAATAATGAACAAAAATAAAACGAGCCAGGACTTTGGTTGGCTCAATATTTGCCTAATTGTACACAACAACAAAAAAAAACTCATCGGAATCCGATATTAATATGTACGTAATAATATATCACACTCACCAAATTCGCTGGCAGTGATGTAGTGCGATAGAGTAGTTTAACCGAATTGAATAAATCTGTCGGATCAGCTCGAGATAAGATAATCGTCGATGCCAGCCACCAGCAGCTGATATAATCCCCGGCGTGATTCCTTCCTTCTCTTCAAACCCACCGATTGCGCTCTCTTCAGGCGCAAGCGTTTCTCAATCTCAACGGTTGATTAACGTCCGCGCGAAAATTACCGAAATCACTTTGGCGGCAAGTGAAATTGTATTCGAGGGCGAATGCGAAAAGCGTTAGTGCGCGAAATGAGGGAGAGCCACGTGAGAATCACACACCAGCGCGCAGCACACCAGGAGAAGTCGAATCCACGGCGATAAGGCGCGTTGCGTTTATCGATAACGAGCCGAGCCTCGGTTGCTTGCGACCGCCGACGAGCGACCGACTGAGCGCCGAGCGTCCCATTGCGATGGATTTTATCAGCGCGACACGCTCGCGGGCTGCCGCCGTCGGCGACGGACGCGATAACACACAACCGCGCGAATGCGCGCGCATCGTTGTCTATTTGCCGAGCGCAGAGCAAGCACGCCGGCGGCGCAATAATTTATAATTTATATCACCGAATGATGTCATTTCTGCAATTCTTTGCATTTCAAAACGCTATTGGGTCTTTACGCGTAATAATGATTACAGTAAGTATTAATGAAATGCTCCTAATGTCCACTTATAAATTCGAACAAATATTTTAATGACATCTTGCAGTAAATATAGCTTAATTCAAATCATTTAGGTACCTTCTTCCAATTTAGTCATCAACTACTTTGTTGTTTGCAACATATAACATGCGATCGAAAATCAATCGGTGCTAGTGGATTATCTTAATCTAATCTCAGCGCGACGACTCTCCACTGATTTGTCATAAACGTGTACCAACAAATATTTGTCGAGAGCTTGAGGGATTGGAAAATGGAAAAAATGCCATCGAGTATATTTGCACAATCATCAGTTACTTAATCAACTAAATATTCTAATAACTCTCATACCTATTGTATTATTATAATATTATTATAGGTAAGTACCTATTATTATATAACTGAGAGTAATAAAATTTGAAACGATTGATCATTCCGCCGCATGCATTGATAACATAAAACGCAAAACAAAACAAATAACAATAAGCGACAACTTTACCGTCACCGCCGCCGTCTTTGTGCTTCTTGATGGCAAACAATTAACAGGCGGCCAGGAAGCGGATAAGACAGAGGCAGAACGGCAGCGTTACTCGTGCTGCTGCACACGGTTTCTGCTGGTTCAATATTTATTCAGCGCGCGCGGAAACTTGAGAGACAAAATGTAATCATTTTCATATCTGAATAATCACAAAGATTCCGAATTACTGTGCCGGAGACAAAGGGAGAGTCTACTCAAGCGCCGCACCTTACTGGTTGAAATACCAGATAGATCGTACCTAGTCGATTTCAGCCAGATAGAGAGTTTGAATCAAAGAACTATTAAAATTCATTTCATATCGTATAATATCTCAATAATGTATTGAAATTAGAATATAAATTACAATTAATTTATAATCCACGTACGACGCTGGTAATTTTATTGAAATAGAAGCACGATGATGAAGAAGCGGAGAGCAGCGTGTGCGTGCGTGCGCTTTTAATTATATTTGATTATCGTCGCGCTCGCTGCGCATCGTTTGTGTATACACGGCTGCACAATTATACTACACATGCGGCGGCATTCTGAATGCCGCTATAGACGACAGCAAAGGCGGTTTGCATATCACACCCATAGTCTTTAGTAGTTAGTCGTGTTACTACAAACTAACAGTCATGATTTTATGATGTGTTTTATGAGCGCGTTTACACACCACATGCATACATTCAACTGATACCACCACCAGTATTTCGCCGTCTAATGATCATATAGGTTTATACCCTCGACTCCTTGCATATATGTATTTATTACCGGCCAGGAGGGATGAGTGCGGACAACGATGAGTGCTCGGGCCGCTCATGACTTCCGTTCTCTAATTTATGATTTAATTCAATGTTCAGAAGTATAAAATCACTGATTGTTCGAAAGAGAATTTGTCACTTTTAATAGCTGTGCTCGTAGTCTAGGACAGCAGGATTTATAGACTGCTTCCTCAATTATATATCAATATTTTCATTTCATTGTCACATCCCTACCCTTTTATCAAAGCCCTATCGAAGACCCTAATCGCAATGGGGAATAGTAATGGATGCTGCCATCACGCATAAATTATGGGGATAAATCTATTGCAAGCTTATAGATTTTATATCATAGTGCAGCGTTAAGAAATTCTTAATATACAGTCGAAAAAATGTATAACGCTTCCCATTGAATAAAAACGAGTGAAATTTGATCTTGGCATCGTACCAGTTGGAAATACTACAAATTTAAACAAAATTGCAATTTAAACATAATGTGTGTATGCACATATTTTATGCGGCGGAAGAATTCGAAAATCGAACGATATATTTAGTTAAAGTACGATTTTGGTAGTGGTTGAGAAAACACATATGCACCCCTAAAGGGCATTACCCTCCATATTTCAACTCTTGCGCGCGAACAAACGGGCGCATACAAGCATGTGTACGTACGTATGTGTGAGTGTAAGGGAGCAAGTCGTAGAACGGTTAGTAAGTGCAATACAAGTTGATTACTATAGCCAGCTTGCAACAGCACGAACAAACGGGAACGGTCGAGGGTGGAAAATTGTCAACGAACAGGGGATGAATGTATGAATGAGACGTGGTTTATGGTATTACTGATACCGCGTATGCATGTGTGTGCACTTAGTACTCACAAACTAAAGGGTTGAAACCAAACTGATGCACGGACGGCGATTGGAATCAACAGCACTCACCTGAAATCAAAGAAATAAATGATCACATTAAAGAAATCCATATATTGATGTGAATTTGAATTAGAAGAATATGAATTCAAATTTGACCTGTATACATTAGTTAGATGGCGCGATGTGTATAATTATTTCCATGCATAATTGACGTTCGACAATAAATCATAAATTTCTCTTTCGAATTTGTCATTTATTTATACGCATGCGTTTGCCGCCTCGGAATGATCGTTAATTAAGTTGTGCGCGCGTTTGGCGTTTCCCAAACATGGTCATATCTATTATTATCGATCATATGAGAAACGCGCCGGAATGGTTTTTATCACTCCCAAAATGGTGTGGCTTGGACTGTAAACGAAAACAATAATTTATACCGAATCGAATAATATTGACGACCAAGGCGAATTTCACATTCTCTCTAATTGAATTTTATGCACTTGCTTTCTAAACGCGTTGAACTTTACTAATAAGTAATAAGTAAAAACAATTCATGAATCTAATTGTTAAAATAAAAAACTATTTTCAAATTAGTCGTCCTCGAGTTTAAGGAGAAGAAACAACCCTCCGAAATGAAACACATGCCCTCCTTCTGTTTCGGTTCTCCTCGAGAAGTTGCAGTTGACAGATTTAAGTACCGCATTGACATACTAATCGTATACTACTTTCAAACACATTTAAAGCCAAACGTAAAAACTAGAAACCGACCAATAAATTTCCATATGCCACAAATTATTCAACATATACTTTTTCCAGCGAAATTTAATTTCAAAACTCGTTGATATTTGATATGCTTCAAGTTAAAATTTTTCCTCTTGCCGTAGGCTTAGGGGAAGTTCAAAAAAGCTAAAAACATCGTAAAATTAATGCAAAGCGAAAATAGAACACACTGAATGGCTAAACAAACATCCATACTCGGCTTCATTCCCATCGTCTCTAGCAAGATTGTAACTGGCTTTGCACATCTAATTCGAATTCGGAGGACTGCGGGGATTGCCTCCAGACAAACGCGGCAATTCCAGAGATTAATTAGAAATCGAGACCGAAATCAATTTGGCACGCCGCGAACGCGAGACACTTAAGACGGTAAACACAATCAGAATCGACGCTGCTATTAGGTGCTGTCGCGCGATCAAGAATAGTTGCAACTCGAACTCGCTCACGGTGTAAGTGATGTTTGCTGTAGTGAGAGACTGACTCCCCGGAACGAATCGACAACGAGTATTTGCAAATGTAATTAAAATCGGGCGCGCTCCAACGCGCCCTCCTCGTGCCGCCTCACGCCATCCGCACTTGGAATCGATTTTCATTAAAAAGGCGAAAAGAAAACCGCCATGCCCATTGTTCCAAAAACGTTTACTCAATACGCAATGAGTAAGGACGTTTGTGTAAGTAAGTGGAGTAAACGCGCGCGCATGCGAAAGGAGCCACTCCAGGCGCGCCGCGAGAGGAGTGTAAACAATTAGAAGCCGATCGAAATTAAATTAGAAACGCGGCCGAGCGTGTGTAAGCGGAAGCCGAGAAGAGTAGAGGCGCTCTTATGATTTTCCCAAGAAGAAGCAAAATGCGAAATTAAATTTCGCATTCGCAAATGAATGCCCGAATGAATGCAAAATGGGAATGTGAATTGCGAAAGGTGCGAGAGGCGAGGAGGTGTCGTATTGCGGTTTATTTATTTGCAGATTTTCATTCGCAAGCGTAATGAAACACGAAAATACCCAGGAAGCATACGAAATGCAATCATGAATTTAAATCACTTCTCATTAATCCCTCATATTTCAGGTCGAAATTTATCGAAACGCAATCAAATTAAGGATCAGTATTCAACTATAGGCAACCAGATTACAATATATTTGCACCACTCATTCAATTCATTACACCTTCGCGTATAAACAAACTATGAATAAAATTTATTGCGATGAATCAGTTGTTATTAACCCAAAATTTATATAGTTTATAAAAAACGAAGGGAAATTTATTTTTAAAACCGGAATCGCTAAAGTTTTTAACACCGCGCAACATCAAAGCGCAGTGTTTACCCAATTGCGCAAAGATATTTTATTTTCAGGATCAAAATAATTCGGAAATCATTGGCAAGATCAAACGAAATTTGGCGTCAATATTATCAAAGTTATAAAAATGCATTTCATCATTGGGACGAAAATGTTTTCAATTTTTTCTTCAAACGATATTTTCATTATAGCTTCCGTCCGCGCACGTCCTAAAAATTAAATTGAATTAACGCACATATGGCAAGTCATTTATATGCCATCAATAATTTCAGGTTTTTATTTGAATAAATCGCCCAGTGAGTGTGAAAAACAGCCATATATGACAGTGATAGAGAAAAATTCGGCAAGCGGCAATTAGTCACCAATCACAGGTGCCGTTAATCAAACAGCCATAACAATTAAACGGCAATCAGTGCTGTGTCCCACGCCGAAACCAATGTGTTGGTTCTTGCACCCAAACGGATTGGGCTGGCTATAACTGGGACTAATGCAACAATCATGGACGAATGTGCAGCATGCCTCCTCTCATCAATGGGTAGGTATATTGATGATTCCGATCAGTGATCGGGTCGGTCGCATGTGCGACAACAACAAACACGACACCGTATGCAGATTACCCGCCTATGTGCGCAACCACACCGCAAATCCATCATGCAGCAACAATATGCTATCGGTTGCTGTTCAAATATAAATTAGATTTCGCTTGCAACACGTGCGGTGCTAATCACCCAATCCAAGATCAATTAGTAAGTGCTTTAAAAAAAACAATTATGATTCAAATATGAATCATTCTAATAACTTCTCTCATTTTAAAACGCTTGAAGCCAAAAGTGGGATAAGAGAGAATAAAGCCAGTATTGTTTGGACGCTGAGCACACATCGTTCACTGGTACATAATCCAGGTGTTGATTTATTTTAAGACAGCAAACAGAGAGCACAGCGCAAGAAACAAACTTTCCTTTAGAACATCTTGGGTTCACCGCGCAATCTCTATTTGAACACAAGAATATTTGTTTGTACCCCATGCTGATAGTGCTATAGCTAGCAAGATATCACCTCACATAATGCGCCAATACTGATGTTGTACAATTTATAACCGGTAAGATTAAAAATGTCGAGAAGATAAATTTTAACCGTCTTTTACGAACATACCTACAATGTAGCATATAATACTGATTATGGATAGATTAAAATCCAATCGTAAATAATTCGATTTATTGATAAATCACTGTTTGCGCCATAAAACATCCTGATATTGACATGGCACGCATTCATAACGGCCGAACAAGATCAAGAAAAAACACTATACTCCAGTATTTGCTTAGTGTATGTCGATCAACAATTTCCATTCAGCCACGACATGTAGTCATTGATAGTAAATGTTTACCAACGTTTGTAAACTTTGATCAGAAGCTTTCAATTTCAACAACACTCACGTTATTATGCTCCAATTTGTATGAACCACAATGATATCCAGGAAATAGTCCAATCCCGCAATTTTTATTCGAACCGACGTACAATCATAAGAATTCACGCATCAGAAGATTTTCATAAAAATCGCTAGGGGTGGATGGATATAGAAAAAATGCACAAAGGTATTGTGAATATTCAGCGACCGCAACGGAAAAAGGTACCTACGTGAATAAACGAATAAATTATCGTAGGCGCCTTCTTGCGAGCGGCGCTAATGGATTGTATTAGAGGCATGTTTGTGTGCGGTAGCCGACGTCGTCGTCGGTTGGGCAATTTAATCTGGCGCACGTGCGAGTTCCGGCGGCGCGCGAGGTCAAAGTTCAGAATGATTGATGGCCGCCGGACCAGACGTCCGCCGCGCTTGCAAAGACCCGAAAACGTACCTCCCGCGGGAGGCTATGATAAGAAAACCGCACACGGCATAAACGCTTCCCGGATGACCGGACACATTCCACGGCGGTAATGGTCTTCTCTTATGACTTTTGCCTCCTGCAGGAGTTTTATGATTTTTCCGTTTCTAATCTATGCTCCAACATCTAACCCAAAAATCGAATGTGGCCAGTCATCATCATCATCAAAGCGTATGTAAGTTGCCAAGCAGCTCATAATTGCCTGTGCAGACATTAAATATCCATAGCGGAAACCTCCGCGTGCATAATTAAAGCTTCAATTTAGCAACCGGAATGAGAATGAAAATGAAGCCAGCTTGAGAAGACAAAACATTTGCATACACAATGCCCACATTCATATCCCCACCGTTACTTCTAATACTAGCTGACAATGTTTAATTTATACCACCGAATAGGTTAAAATTAGCAACAATACCTTAAAATGTATCCGCCTGAATCGCTTTGGTGTTGTCCATCAGCAAGCGCACACGACCGGCGAATTGCGAATGCATCACATCGTGTGCACGTCCGCCGCCGGCCCGCAATGACGACCACCCCGCGATATTTACCAACAAACCGAACGCATTCGACGCAATTACTGGTTTATTCAAATCGTACAAAATTTCAGCGAATGCCGGACGACACACACCGCACCGAGCAACGCGACGCCACCAAAACGGCGAACGATAAACCACCACACTTTGCGCCGCACATACACACGTTTCGCCAGCCGCCTGCCGCCTGCGATAAACAAAGCAAATGGCTGCCGGTTGGCTACGACGCCGCCGCCGCGCTGCTGCTGTGCTGCTGAAACGCACGCGCCGCACACCGCCGACAGATCGATACGCAGACGTATCGCACAGTCGACCAGGCGCACGCGTGCTCGTTATCAAACGCGAGCGGTATTGCACAAACGCACTGGGCGACTGCCGAGTATGCACATGTACATGCGTACGATTTCCTCGTGGCGTTGGCGAATGTTTTACTTGCGGCCCTTGCGACCCTTGCGGCGCTTGCGGCAGTTGCCGGTTGTTTGCATGAATGTGTGTGCATGTGTTGGCTTTGCCGCCTCCACCTGAAAGCTATGCACGCACACTTTCGCCGTCGATATTTTCACCGAGTTGACGCGTGTCGGCCGCTTTGCGTTTTCCACGCCACCACTGCCGCCGCCTCCACCACCGCCAAAGAGGGAAGCGGGAATTTCGTGTTCTTCCCCAGAGGGTCTCACCGAGCAAGTGCACTGGGCGTTTGCAGAAATATTTGCATTTACTACCATTTACATCAGAAATTTGAAACTTTCGAACACATGCCCAATATGTTGCCATATTCAGGAACATCAAAAGATTTAAGTTATAATTAAGATGGTTTATTATAATTTATTATCAGTAGCCTGTATTAAATTGTATTATGGGATACGATCACTGTTTTGAGAGGAAGTCAGACGAAGTCGTAATCAACATCATCAAGACGCAAAAGGAAGTGGCAAAAAAGGATTATTAGAACGAAATCGAATTTCATCTCCTACCCCACTCCACATCCGAGAGCCGCTCACCCTTCAAAGGGACGGTGGTGTGTTTTACGAGCCACGTGGCACGGGTGTGATGCCGCAACTTATATCGCTTGTTAATTGCGGTTCACATCTATATCCATATCTGACTCGCACAAGTTTGCTAGATTTTACATTGAGCCCCTTTTTGCCCATGTAGAATATGCACGCGACGACGCGACCCCTAATAAGTTAGCTTGGATTTTAAAATCATCCCTCGGCGGTATTATACGCTATTATTTGTATTGATTTACGAGCATCGTTATAGTTTTATCGCCGTAATAAAAACACAGCGCCGAATGGTTGATACGATTAGCGCTTATTGTTTGTTAACGCATAGTAAAATTAATTAAGTGGGTCGTAAATGGTCAAGTGCATAGAGCAAAAATCAGTAAACCACTTTATTTAGTGGCAAATTACGTGTTTACATATTCTTCCATTCGAACGCGCGACACACGATGAAGTGATCGTCCTTCTTGTACGTGATCAGTGTCCGGTAGTGCCACTCTGGCGATACTTCTAAAGGATCCATTTCGTCCGTTTCAATTGTAAAACCTTTCATTTCGTATTCTCTGCCCTATAATTTCACCATTAACGCTCCACAAATTGTTCGCTAAAATACGAATATATACAAGAGAAGCAAATAGTTCTCACCGGTTGCAAATTGCAGAACTCGTCCACCTTGAAACCCTTTTTCAATTTATCGATAGATTTCGGAAAGAATGAACGAATAGTATCGCAAACGCCAGCTTCCATATCGGTACCATCATCCACCCATTTGCCATCGATCATTTCTTGGCCGATCATTCGAAACTGAAAATGAACCGCTTAGACCGTATCTTAATTGTGTTTATTCAATACCGTAATACTGTCATCGATAGCAAAATGCGGTGATTTAAGGAACAGATCCACCGTGCCGGCTCCGCTCATTGTGATTTTCAATTCGGTATCTTTCTGAATGTCATCTTTAGGCACTTCACAGTCGGTTACTGAAATCAGTCGCACATTCGCAGCCTAAAAGTTTGAATAGTTATACACGTGTCACGTATATAAATTCGCAAGTTTACTGTGCTGTTTATAAAAATTAAGAGAATGGTGAAAACCGTTGCTGTTTGAAAATACATTTTGAAACGTATCAACTAAATCTGCTGGCTGGTAATTTATACCTTGGTGGATTTCGATGTAAACGATGTTATTATGAATTGGCAGTGTTATTTATGTTCGTGAGCGGAAATGTTAATACGATTTACATTTTTATTAAAAATTTATTATTAGAAATTAACATTCAATTAAAGTTGCGTAGTAAAATAGAAACACAAAGCGTAAACACATTATTTAAATTTCAATTATAACACGTACCTTTTATATTAGCTTTTTGATAAATATCGTAAATCAATGCAAACCCATGTGAAGCAACGATATCAGTGCAAGATTGATCATATTGATTTAGTAGTGAGGTTGAGAGACTGATTCCCACCTGCAATCTCAAACCAAATGGCTTATTAATTGCATTACACATGTCAATGCGTGCGGTAAGTGCAATATGGTTGCATCAGGTGGAAATGCAATATGATATGCGCGAGCAATCTGCATATGTATGAGCATAATTGGGGGCGACGCTCAGCCGAAAGCAAACGAATTAGGTTGTGGTTAAGTGTACTCTGATTGCGTACTACATATAGTCCTGCGCCACAGAGGGCTTTTGGAGACGAAACGTTTATTCAACGCAACACTGAAGATAAATGCATTACATACGCCCCGCAATCTACGCTTCACAAACAACGAGCGTCTAATTAACCGAAAATTCACAAAAATCGAATTAACTTCTTTCATGTCTGAATATAACTGGATTGTGTTGCATTATACGATTGGAACCGAATTATAACATGCGTTGGGGCTGATGATAACAATTAATCTTGCAAATGTATACAGACTAAACATTTCGTTATCGAAAAAATACAGGAATCTGGCGCAGGCAGGCAGCATTGGCGAAAATGGCTAATTTCGTTCGATGGTTTATTGTCCATAAAGCCATCGTCGAGCGCATAAAGCATTCATTGCGGGTAAATCGGTAGCACAAACAACAAGTG
Organism: Myllaena sp. GC000078; assembly: GCA_030264135.1. Classification (NCBI taxonomy): domain Eukaryota; kingdom Metazoa; phylum Arthropoda; class Insecta; order Coleoptera; family Staphylinidae; genus Myllaena; species Myllaena sp. GC000078. The sequence goes on along the minus strand of JARJDR010010989.1, from coordinate 6,250 downwards.
CGCGCTCACCGCCGCGACGCCAACGCCAGCGCCGCCGTGATGCCGATGGTTTGTTTTATTCGCATGTCGACGCGACGCAAAGTAACAAACAAAAAGGCGATGAATTACGTACTCGAAACGGATTTATCTGTTTTTCTCGGAGGCGTGGCGATAGAAACCATTCGCTGCGATTAATCACCAACGCCACTAAACATTCCGCTTTAAATTATATCAACTATTCCATATAGCAATTTCAAATTTACGTCAATCATATTTGCGTTAAATGCATATAGTTACCACGCACATGATGGTAACCGTTGCATGGAGTCTAACGGGTGTGATATACATCTTCAAAGCGAATGCGAATGAAAATGTAGTCGGCATGGAAAAGCGCACTGCGGGAGCCCTTCTTTTCCACAGTGGAAACAAAGTGAACAGGAAGTTATTAAATTTGCGCCAAGCGCTTGTTTATTTCGCACTTGATGTATGAAAATTTCAGCATAATTGGATGATAAATATAACGTTTACCTATAACGTTTTCCACATGTTGTTTTTGCCATTTGCCATTGAAACAAGCAATGTTTTTGAAGTTGTTAATTTAAACAAATCAAATTTATAACAATTTGCCCTAAAAATATTGCAGTACTCCACAATTAAAATTCTTTAAATTATTTTATATTAAAATTCGGTTCATCTGGTTTACAAGAATTTATTCATAAAACAATTTAATGTAATGCATAACAATTTTGAATACATAATTGAAAGTAGTGACACAGAACTTCCATTTAATTATGCATCCTTAACTATGCTGGTCGGAAATCAATTATAAACAAATGGCAATTACAATTTCCGACTGTTACGATTACGCTTAGTGTTTGCGTACGATTAACGAAACATGTCAAGTGCTACCGAAGCGACATAGTGCGTGTAATTGATGTTTAACAGTCGCATTATTGCACTTGACGGCAAGCAGCGCTCATGACGACGATCATCACCATCATCATCATCATCACCACAAGCAGCATCGTGGCGCTTCCTCATCTACTATATAGATTTATCCGCACCGTGTACATATACACATTGAATTCTATCGGATGTACTTTGATAGAAATAGAAGTGATAGAATACACACCGTTGAGCGTGAAGCGCAAGTAATGGCAACCCGAAAGCGTTTAAACTAAAATTGCTCTTTAATATAACGCCCGTAATGCGATTAATGTTCCAGCAAGGAGAAGGAGGTGAGTGCGCGAAAGCGTCGTTTGCAACGTTCGACACGCGACGTACGACGTGTAATTTAATTTAATTCGAGAACTTTAAACTTAAACTATATCACCCACGAGCGCAGAAGATGGTCGACGGTCGCATTGTCGGCAAGAAGTCGAAGTCGAAGTAGAAGGTAGGCGATAGGGCGTGATAAAAGGTGGCGTCGAAAGGGGGAGTGGGTATTGAATATGTCATCATGTCGTCAATGGGCTTGGCGATTTCCGGAACGGAAAGGACGGAACGGAACGAACGCAAGACTTCCAACGGCGAAGAATGGAGATGGAATTGAAATGGAATTGATTTGTTAATTAATGTACTTGTCCAAGATTCAATATGTGATTATCTTTCCTGCATTTGCAATCAAAAATGTTCCAAATCAAATTTACCATATACCAGCCAGCAAGTGAAGTTGTTAAGTTGCAAACGATGTACTCCGAAGTGACAATGATTATTATTCAATTGAAACAGTTTGCCGACGCGATACGAAACCAGGCTTGAAGTGTTGTCACCTGTGATAATGCCGTAATGATTATAATGCAATTGCTGTCTGAGAGTATGGAAACTTCGCAAGCGGTAAACTTGGGCTGTGTTGGCAGCGGCGCATTCAACAAATATGAGCGCTTGCGTCGAAAGGGATGAAGAGGATGGGGCGCTTTCCCATTTCCGTCCTCCGCCTTTTCTGTCCTCCGCCGGCGCGCGGCATAAACACCTTGACAGCCATGACGACGGGCAGGCAGGCAAGCAGCACAATGATACGATATCAATAGTTTTGATGGAGTTTGATTCAGTGAAACGGAAACAGAACTGCGAGACAAGTCGATAACGACAGTCGACACGAATATCACATAATACATACTGGTCGCTTTCGTAAAAAATGTAATCAATTCAATCAAAATTTACTAATTTCGACTTTTAGATTATTCCTGTATTTCCACCGTAATTGGAAAGAGAAATTGCATATTAAGAACAGCATGCTAGAAGTAGGAAAGTATAAAAGTAGCGAGCACGCAAAGCAAGGAAAGTATCGGAAGGAAAGAAGGGTGAAAGGAAAAAGAATTTCTGCCGGTAAATACCCAATAGAAGACGGTTTGCGTTCGTGTTCGGGTTCTTGCAATTCATATGAAATTGCATCTTTCCCCTCTGTGCACCACCATCACAACCAACCCTCGTCCTTTTTCATTTCTTCGCCAATGTAACAACGAATTAATCTATACGAGCAGATACCTAGGTAGAACGTAGCATATACATTTATGGATGGCAACGATTTGAAATTCAAATTGTTTTTCTCTGCGCTTCTCTGCCGCTTCACTTCGCTAGTGGGCTGTATCCTGTATGACGTTGTATTAAACATATCCCATACTCATAATATAGTTAGACTAGCAAACAATAGCGTAATATTAAGATAACAATAAATTTTAATAAGTACGAATACTAATAAATAAAAATACGTGGCCGAATATTTCATTATTACTAGTGACGTGGCGCGAAGAGCGGATGAGTGCTAATGCTAATCCGAAAGCCGCTCGCGCTCTTAATGCGTGCTAATTAATCTAATTACCCTCAATTCGCGCTTCAATCCGCGAGGCCCTTTTTTCGCCATCGCCATCGCACGCGCACCACCCTCGGTCAATGGATGTACTCGTAGATGTAAATCTCGAGCAGAGCAATGTAGGTAGGCAGCACAAGAAGTGTGAAAACGAAGATTTTGCAGAGACCTAATTAGATTGCATGCGCGCGTAGCACTTCATTGCGTTCATCCATTCGGCTGATTACCGCACGTAATTAGATTTCATTCTCGGCGTATTCGCATACAATACGGATTAATTTTCACGCACGCAACTTATTCATTACTCTATTTTCCCTACGAAAACAAAACTATACCAAATTTTGTATGTTGGTGTTCATTATGAGTTAGTGATGTGATTCAAATTAGTATTAATATCAGTCAAATGCGTCATCATTGCATTTCCAACTATCAGCTGAGAATGGATGGACGGAGGGGTGAGTGATGCGTAAGTTAAGATGCAAAATTGCTTAATATGTATGTATATTAGATTTCTGGAGGGTAGAATACATTGCATGTTTTTACATCGCGTCCTTTACCAATTGTGAGTGGAAAAATTCAAAAGTACGATCTCCAAATTTATTTATTGTATCATAATGTAAGCTTCAAGAAGGTACTGATAGATAATCGCCCTAAGAAGCCCAACCGGACAACCAATTGGACTTTGGACCCCCTCGGGGGAGTTGGTAAATTCTGCGAGTGTATCGAAACTCTTATTCATCCCCTTCAAATCGTCCATGGGGTCCACGTCGGATCTTATTACCTCCGCTTCGCACGTGACTAGCGCGTATGTACTCTCACTGTGCGTCCGAAGAAGATTGCTGTCGCCCAGCAGCACACAAACATCGTCGTCCGTCAAACGACATCAACCGCTTGGGGGATTCCTCAACACGCCCGAAAGACATGTCTGGGTCGTCTTCGTATGAAGTTACATGCAACACATCGATTGCGAATCAAGTTTCGAACAAATAGGTATGACTAATACTTTACTCTTACTTGGACGCGGGATGAGTGTTGTTGAAGTGGACCCCGAGAATATTCCTCCCCTGCTTCGAACGTGCACTTATCATAACAGGCGACTATATTAGATTTTTTTCGCTCCTTTTATTGCTTTTCGTTCGCGATATCGTTTTTGCTTCCACCCGATTCGTAAATCGATGTGTTTTGGCAAATCTTTTTTCAATCACACCACTTCGTATCATTGTATCACGTATTAGATTTCAACGTGTTTATTTTGATGAACAATTTTGATAGGTATATAAACCAGTAGGGTTGTGAGGATGGGAGGGAAAGTTCATTAAATCCTATTATTTCAGAAAGTCAACGCCCAACGCAACGCCCCAAAACGCATTAATTTCTATTTGCGTGCCGCGCAGCGAACGCGTAATTCAATATCGACCAACAATCGGCATTGCGAACATCTGCACGTTTTCACACAAGGTCTCAAGCCACGCAGAGCATTTGTTAGTTGTCTACTACACCATGTATGTACTCCTAGTGAGCCAAGTGTTAAGGGTATAGCATCGGCTATAGAAATTCGTCGAAGCAATCGTTGACAGAAAGAAAATAACGCAGCATGCTATTATTTTACTGCATACATCGAATGCAAGCAAATCCCTCTGCCTAACCCCGCAAAAACACTTAATTGACGTGCGATGTGCGACGCGAGAATGGGAGTGACATTTCGATTTGTACGCCGTTTGTCCTCTCTCGCCACCACTCATAATTCGAGCGCGACGGCGACGTGATGCTGGTGCGGGGCGCGCTTGCAAAATATTCGATGAGGGGTGTGAGTGCATAATACACGCGGACGTTTGCACAACTGAATCTACTCGAATATTGCTCACTGTGGTGGTTAAGGCTCTATTTGCCATGCTGCAATTTCCTGGGAGGCGCCGCTGCACATTCTCACCCTCTACAGTTCAACAACTCGACATTATCTACTATGACTGCTTCCACAATTGGAATATAATGAAGTGTGACTTGTTATAATTGCAGACTGCATAAAAATTCTGATTTCTATTAATATGTATGAAGGGATACAATCTGCTTGTTTTTGTAATATGTCATCTCATTATTTATAAATACAGAATATTTAAGTATAAACAATTAAGAAACTTGCATTTAATAGTAAATTGGCGAGTCTTTTATAAATTTCTTTGCAAATTGTAATTAGCGCACTGTTGATATAGAGCGCAAGAGAATGTTTTCATTCGGGTATTGGGTGGCTAAATTGACGATATGGAATGCAATAGAAATACCATCTTTTCTCATTTCCCCTCTAAGCGGAAGCACATCCAATATAGAGATTGCGATTTTTGCACGATTCGTAAATATTAAAAAATTAATATATGATAGGTAATAAATGGAGATGAAACGGATAGTGGTTTAGCGGGTAGGATACTCGATCAGCAATGACAAAAATTTCGCGATTTGGCGAATTATAAGATTATATACTTTAGATACCTTCTTCTTCTGTTTGTGGTAAGGAGTGTGCCCGAAGACACCGCACTTGGGCCCCTTAAGGACTCTCTGTGGCTTCTTCCCGACTGCGACTACCGAGAACTGCCTTAGATACATACCTTGGTGCTTGTCGCTTGTCTTCTTCAGGGCGATGTTAATGCACGTCGCATGAAGAAAGTAATCCCTTTTGAGAGAAGCACGTCTCACTTTCTTATATCACCACACACAAATTTCACAACACTATTTTCGAGGCATCCCGCATATAACCGATAACAGTCCTAATTAGTATCACGTACGCGATCACTTTACCTAAATCGCTTGGTAGGCCGATAATTGAACAGTGCACAATAGTGCACAATACAACTTATTACTTAAGGAGCCAAAAAAACGTGGTAAAAACGCAAAAGTTGTCACTGAAAAAGTGAGGTTAACTGACCTACGTTGAAGATGGGGTTTGAAAGTTCCAAATGTAGTCCGCTAGGCGGCGCCTTGTCTTCAACTCATTCTTGCGCGTCGCTTCTCGCACTCGTAGTAAACACGTTATGTAATCGTAGGAATGTGCACCGTCAGCATAACAACGATTACATCATAGCCGCATTCCAAGCAAGGTCGCGTTGCGTAATGGTCAAAGGGTTGAGTGGCGTAGGTCAGTTACACGCTCTTAGCAAACTGACTATGCGCAATGTTTTGCGTTGATAACTCGGCTATTTCTCAACGGATTTCGATGCGGAAAAAAGTAATTCCACCAGAAAATTATGGTGCATCTTCTGATTGTATTCAAGATTATTTATCACAATTGGCAATATTATTAATTTTTTTTACTTACTACTTTACAGTTTAATATTTAGTTGTCCCATTATATATTGAACTTTTCAGAATTAAATTCTTACCAAATGATATAATAAATACGAGTACATTATCTTGTTGAATCTATATTATTATAAAACAATTTCTGTGAAGTTTCAAGCGTAACATTAAAGT
>JARJDR010010984.1:0-31018 GCA_030264135.1 Myllaena sp. GC000078 | reverse complement strand
TAATTATCTTCGACACTATTGCGCAAATCTCAAAATGGTACATAACTTTTCATCTCAGTTTAACCCAAGCTACCCACAGTTTTCGGCTGTCAAACCCTGCGCCAGACACCCTGTATACATCGGGCACGTTGTATAACGATTAATTACAGTTCGGCCCTTTGGTGTTGAGAGGCGCGCGCGCGCTTGATTAAACGCCGCAAACGTCGACACACATATGCGCGATGAGTAAATGTTGGCTGGCGTGCGAGGAGCGGCCCGGGCCAGATTGAAATCTTGACGTGACCAGGACGTCCGCCCCTTGTAAGCGTTATTGAGGCCGTCACTCAGCGCGTCAAGAATGAAGCGCGCGCCTCGGCCCAATATACGTATACAAACAACGAAACGCGATCAACACTTATAAAAGTGCACAACACACACGCCCTTTTTCGGGAGGCTTAATTAATTTCATCACCGACACCATTGGTGGTGGTCCTGCGCAAAAGCCTTCCCCCCGAAACTTTAAACAAATTAACGGCATTCATTTCGACGTGCACATTTGATGAACGCTCTAATGAATGCCCTTTCAGCGAGTTTAATTGCACCTAATTGTCGTTAATTTCCAGCGAAATGCCAGCCCGTCGAAATTGTGTTGTGCGCACCCCCCCACCGTTGTCAGCATGCCAACTTGTCGCGCACCGCCAGTTTTTTTGCAATTAAGAAATTTTCGTTTACGTGCGTGCGTTCCGCAACCCTCCCGCAAATCGAAAAGTTCATGTAATGAGTGCTGCTACAACCACCCCGAAAAAGGCGCCTTGGTGCACAAAAACCCAAATGAAATGTTGAGCATCGCCTAATAGAAATTGGTCTGGGGAGAGCGCGCCAAGGCAAATGCAAGGAAGATGAAGAAGAAACGCTGAGCAAGGAAATAAAAAAGCGAAGCAATTGAGATGTAATTTTCGCACCTTGATTACTTCTTTACGTGTAATCTTTTTAATGCGCGCTGTGCGACTTTGAGAGGACGACGATCTTTAACAAGTGTAATGTCCGGGGCGCGCTTGTCGATGATGTCGGGTTGGCGGCGGCACGCCGAAATAAATTATAAATTAACGCGCGCAAAAAGTGAAATGAGCAAAAAGAAGCAGCAGCCATCGGCTGCCACCGAGGAAGATAATTTATGTGGCGGTATGTATGAGTACATACTACGTGTACCTAGTGCACGGGGTTTTTAACCACAGCGGTTACTAGTTGATTATCATAGATTAACGTCTGTTTTATATAAACATTAATATTACACTTTTTGCGGCGACGAATTATTATAATACCGCCTGGTGGCCGGTTTGCATTCCGCACTTTTTCCATGCATACTAAAATTGATGTGTTGTAAATATAATGCCGATATTGATATTTATGACTCGTTGATAATGGTTATTATTATTATTTCTGAATTATTAGTATATTAAAAATGAATAAATGATAACAATTTTGATGGCACAACGGAGAACAGACTGATTTATTTATAGTTGAAATAAAATTTTACGCAGGTATTAATTAATTAAACGTTGAGTATGGTTGTAATATTTATTGCATTGCACAATAATTGACCCATATCGAAAACAATGACTGATTAACACACCAATTTCCAATAAATGCTAGCTAACAAACACGTGAACTACATAGAAATTGAATATTTATGATTGAATAAATAAAATTCATGGGACAAAAATTACTACTGCCATGTTAAAAACGAATAAAATTAATCTCGCATAATTCGTATTGCGCTATTTATTGCCAAATCTACAATGTTCGATGTTTACAATCGTGATCGCAAGTGCACACACTACCTATTCGGCGGAATAACAAATGTATTTGTATTCCAAATATTTGTCGAAATAATAAAAGTAAAAATCGTGCATGCGACACGTGCGCGTGCATGCGTAATGTTGAGAGGCGGTCCGTACACTACGGCGCATGTTTATCATAAATTACACGAACGGATGTAGTCTATATCCATCGCGGCCCGCACCGCAACGCGACGAGCGTATTAGCAACTATTATGCCTGATGATAATTACGCTAAGCGGCAATGTGGTGTTGGTGCTCAGCGCTGAATGCATTTGATATGAAATCTACTACAAGGGTGTGTCAAAAAGTTCAACTTAACCACTCATTTCTCTAAAACCAACAAACTTCAACTCTTTATAGTCAATCTTATTACTTATTATGTTGTTTTAATTGTTTAGATTTTAAGGACTTTTCCGTAGTTTAGTGATGATCCTTAGTAGTTCGACATTGTGAGAGTTGCGTACACATTGCGCGGATGGGAATCGCATGGGTGGTTTTGCGCGAAGCAGTTAATGTGAATCAATATTATTACGAACCCTCTATATGAATTTTATCAGCGGTGCGCGGGCGCGGGCGCCGCGCCGGGAGCTTTGTTACGCACCGTAGCGGTTTCTACTAGCCGTGGGCTGTAGAGATAATATTATGGCGGGTAAATATTTCGACTGTGCGCATATATGTTCCTCGCAGAGTTAGTACGGTTATGAAAATTAAATGACCAACCTCCAAACCAAACAGAAATGCAGATAGTCTAATACATATTGTAATAAGTATCCGATATCCACATTTACAAATTTCTTACCCTCCCAGTTAGCGCCTAGAAAAGTGATAGATTTAGTGGTCGTGTGCCACGCATCGTTTCCAAACATTAAAGCTCATTTACGCAGCACATAAATCCCGGCGATTGACGTGTGAATCACTTGCGAGTTATTATGGTGAAGGAAAGTTCTTTGTATGGCGAGGATGTTGATATGTTCATGCTACCCCCCCGAAAAACCAGCCCTATTGCAGCCGATCCTATCCTATTCTATCCTATCTATGTGTTTTTTCATCCCCTATGTTGGAAAAATGCGGCACAGAGCAAATATAAATATTGGGGTCGCACCGGTGCGGTGTTGCTTGCCATCATCACCCCTCATGCTCGATACTCCCACGAACCACCACCGTCCAACCACCTCACCCACCAACCCTCGAGCGCATTACAAATAGGAAATGCACCCCCGCCGAAAATTTACATGCACGGATATGATTGTATTTATTATTTATGCGTTTTGTGCATGATGGTATTGATAAGTCGTCATTTCGGGTCGAGTACGAACCTCGACGGAGATATGGTTAATTATTTACCGCCACAAATTGCATTGGGGTGATATAGATGGGTAATGAATAGGTTTGCTTAAAACAAATTACAGATGGAAAAATCATTTCTATTTACCCTCCGGCTTTTACTTGTTATTCTGCTATTATTTTGCATGCGTGTGGAGTAAGTGGAAAAATGCCAGCCCCAAGGTAATACACTATCAATTTACTATCCAAATAAGTTTTTGAAGTCTTTGCGAAAAAGAAAAACGAAATCGATGGCAGATCCAGAACAACTGGTAGCAGAGAACGAAATGCAGCCAGCAATAACGCCGCTGGATACGTAATACTAATTAAAATTAATACGCAGTTTATCTTCGACGGCGCACAGTCAACAACACGCCAACAAACACAACCACAACGCATCGTTTACGGTGTTTACACCATTCGCCATCAAGGTATCGAAGTACATTTAATATTTATACTCATTAAATACGTCTGCTCTTCGGCAGTCGACTAGTCGTCAATTCCGACTACCGTGTACAATAATTTACTTTTATTTTATTATTATTCCGCACGACCGGTGGCTGAATGTTCTGCACGCATTTCCGTTTGTTTTTTTTTATCGCATGCTTCCCCGCTTAATTATTATCACACAGTCGAATGTTAATGAGATGCCTGCATAACTAAAATTAGACCACGCGCTCTTATCGCTCGTATCTCTTCACAGATTAAGTTGCTAATTGGGCAAAGTGCTTCTTGCAAAGTCTAAAAATAGGACTTACGCCAAGTTAAGACTTTGTCCAAACGTATCTCAAATTGATTTTAAAGCAGTCCATGACTCTTTTCTCAATGCAAGCGAGATTAAGCATCGCATTGCACATTTATCGCATTCCGATACAATAGAAGCTTGGATTGAGCTTGGAAGCTGGCGCAAGCCCAGCTGCGTAACGTAATACACGAGATTCGTGAGTTCCGCATCGATATCGCGCGAGCGAGGCACTTAACTCCTAGGCCTCTGCTGCAGTACGGTAACGATCCATCTGTTCGATTTGATGTGTCTCGATGCGCCGGCTACCAAACGCATCCGCGCGAGCTGTTAAGATTACGCCACGAATCTTTCACAATGCGCCCCGAAGACGAAGACTGCCGTGTGTGTGTGTGTACGTTGCGCGAAGCCATTAAAGTTAATGTTCAGAGCATTAACATTTATTCGGTGGACGTGAACATCAAGTAAAAGAATACGATTACGTATTTAAATGTTCTAATGCAATCAATAAAGACAGAATCAATCGCAAAACGGCGTGCAATTCATCTAAATGCAAATGCTCCAGACAATGACCGCTTGACCAGTCGTGAGTTGATTAAAATATTAGCGGGTTAATTACACCGCGAGCGGTTGGTTTCCGTTACATTAATTTCATACGTGCGCCCATCGCCATCATCGCCAGATTGCGCCTCATCAATATATTTGGCCGATCGAAGGCAGCCTGCCCGTGGGGGGCGAGTGAAGCGAAAATGGTTATTTGCTTATTTGCTTTTGATCTAACACTTCAAACAAACCTAATTAATTCCGGGCGCGAATGCAAACCCCGAATCCTCTGCGTGCGCGCCGCGCCTGGCGCCGACATCGTTTCGAAAAGGGATTATGTTAATATTCGAATTGTCCTTCTCTCCCAGTGTTTCCCCTTCGCGACCGTGAACGTGAATGTGAGTTTTCACTGCGAACGCTTGCGCGCGCCTGGAAAAATATTTGTCTTGATATTACCGACGCGAACGCGCGCGGTTCGGACAGCCGAGCCGCATGAAAAGAAAGCGTTCCCCGCGGGCGGCCACGGTCCACGACGAATCGTTAATGGGTAATTCGGTGGTCGGCTCCATTGTTGGCAGCCGCTCACCGTCCGTCCGTCGTTACGTGGATAATCGATTAGCCATTGGTCCTCCGGTCTCTGTGACGCAATCCACGCAAGCGAAACAAAAACCGAGGAGGAGAAGATTGGAAGAATGATGGCTCCATTTCCGGGCAACATTTTTCAATTTCATGTTTTGTACGTACCCTCGCCGAAGAACACTGTATTTATGCTAATACTTCCTTCCTGTTTGAATTTGCGCACCCCTCCTTCCCTGTGTTCCGCTTGATACTCTTGATAGTTTTAATTTCCCAATGTCTTTTGGAACATTACGTGAATCGGTACCTTGCTGTGCAAGCCGTTTAACTTCAATCCGAGTTTATTGCGCGCGCCCCTTCGCAACGCAAAACGAATGAGCAAGCAACCACCGTCGCCTCCGTCGCCGCTTTGAATATTTATTTCCGCGAGTCACGTACGAAGACGTTTTGTCAACGCAAGTGACCTAATCAGCAAAAATAATAGGCCTGTCAGGGTGGGCGCCCGACGAAATATTAGGCGACGTGCGTTCCCTCCAGCGGTTGTTTCCAACCCCATGAATGGAATGGAAGGTCCTTGATCAATACGGCCACCCACAAGGATACAAGGAACGTAAAGTTGGGACAAAACCAACGGAGCAGCGCCTTGGGGTCGTATTGCGTGTGTGACGAATGCGTGCGAATTTATCAAAACAAATAAGGTGCAACTAAAAAGGCGCGACACGCGAATGAATAATGCTGCTGCTGCTGCTGCGTTCCCCTCAGGCGTACAGCGCAAACGTATCAAATGTCAGCGCGGTGCGCGGTTCGTTTAGTTTGGCGCTAGGCGCGAATTTTTAATCAGGATCCATGCCATGCACTACAACTTGGTTCGCGTGCGCACCGATTTATGCATCGTCGGCATTGCCAATTTGCTGCTCCACCTGCATCGCACAATGACATACCGAAGCGCGTGTGCATATCCAACACACGAATTTCGGGGCCCGGCACGTAATGAGCGCCGCGTCGCGTCGTCTCTGCATTTGGTCACACACGTCAAATTCAATTTCATGGATTTCGGCGAAGCGCGAGGCGTCCCCAATAAAAAACTTCCAGTCCGGGCTCGTAAAACCCATTCAAGCGGTACGCGAAATATAATTAACGCCCGATGATGATGATGCGCGCCAAGAATTTCTCTCGTAAAATTTTCGGACACTAACTTTTTGTATTTTTGGGTCTGTCCCTCGTGTGGGTTTATGAAATTGTTTGTCAGTGAGCAGAACAGCAGATGTTGAATGCATTGTCGATATGTTGTGAATGACCATTGACGGAATGGTTTTATTTAATCGAAAACGAATCCTTTACATAGCAACGATATTGTGCGAAAATAGAACCCTAAAAGGTAGCCAAATTTGAATTCGCTATTGTGAGATTCGACACTCGGCACGCGTGCAACGCACGCAGAAAAGAAATTAATTACAAACAGATCGCTCACTGTGAACCGCGACAGCTGTGCCGCGCCGGCATTGTAACAGAATTTCGCTCAACCCACCCACACATACTCCTAACTACCTAGCTACCCCTCCGCCAAAGAAATGGACAACGAAACCAAGTTTTCCCTTTATGAAAATGCAAGTCGCCCGAGATAAGAGTAGGAAAACACATAAATAATTATCCCCTTCCGCAGTAACTTGATACATGGACGGACGATTAATCCTGCCGCGCGCGAGATGATTGCCCCATTGATAAGGCGCCACCGCGCACCACCACCGACTGGTGTTTCTTTTATTTATATTCATTAGTCTTTTTTCTCGCCGTCGTACGCTTTTGTGAAAGGGCACTCGCGCCCGCACTTATTTGTATGTTTTTCCAGCGTTTGCGTTTGTTTGGCGAAGAGGTGTTTTCTTTGTTTTGCCGTCGAGTAATAATGTGACACCGCCGCTTGACGGATATGTTTTTGACGTGCGCACGAGAATTTACCCTCTCGCCTGCTGCTTGTTTTTGATTTTGATTGAGCCGAACGCATTATATGCCGGGGGCTGTAAAAATGCGGCAATAAAATATATTTTTCAATATATGTGTGACCTTCTTGGGAGTGTAAGACTTTTGTTTTCTAGGCCTGATGCCTGCGAAGACTTTAAAGCGCTTTATCGATATTGATGTGTTTGTTAGATGCAAGCGCGAGCGGGGTGGATTTAATGCGCTCGTAAATCTGCCATCATTCAATCGAATCTCAGCAACGTTGGGGCATCGATCGTCGTCGTCGTCGCGGTCGCCTCGTAAAATATGAAACGCGCGTAATTGGGGCAAAATTTTTACGGTGTGAAATTTCCATTTCCAACCCCTTACACTTCAATGTGATTTTACGATGGCGCAAAAATTATTTACGCATAAAATTCGTGCACAATAAAAATTGCACTCTAAAAAGCATGCCATAAATATGCATAAATTCTTGCATTAGCCGCTACCGAAATGAATCATTATTACCGTTGTTTTGCGGGCGATCCATTTCACTTAACCGATAGCCGATATATATTCGACTAATACCACACGCTTTTTTACGACAACTCGTCGTGTGCGGCGTATTAATTACTGGTTCGCCGTAGAGTGGATTATTAATTTATTCCTTTCACTAAAACTAAAACCGCACCGGGGGCCGGCGCGGCGGATCGAAGCAATGCCGCCGCCACCGTCGCCATCGCCGCCATACGCGCTCGTCTCATTATAATTACGTTCTTAATTAGCGAAATAAAGCGCGCGCGCCCAGCCAACGCGAACGTCTACTTTACGGGCAAAACCTAACTTTCGCAAAAGCCGGCGTTGTCAAAAAACAACTCGTTGGTTGGTTGGTTGGTTGGTTGGTTGGTTCGCGCGCAAAACACTTTTCGATGTGTAACAACTCGACGGATGGGATGGATGTAAGCGAGCGCGGGCCCATGGGAGCGAAATTTACAATCGAATTTGATTTATTGCCACCGCACGCGCGCAATAAAGTTGGCGATGGTCTCGCAACAATTACATTGCTAATATCGGTAATTGTCGATGCTCGTCCGACGAGCAGAACAAAAACAATGACGCAATTACCAAAGTGACTGAAACTGAAATTACAATTAAATTTGCTGCGTGTTTTTTCCATCGGGCGCGCTTAAAATTTAATTAAGTTTACAATTTAAAACTTACAACTTAATCAGTTGGCTGGAGGGTCATTAAATATTGGGAAAAATGCGGTAAGTTTTAATTGATTGCTAATTAAAATGAACTTTGCCAAAGACAAATTACCAAAATTCGAGAGTTCTTTTACGATATACTGTAAACATTTTGTTATGAGTTTGGGAAATTTATTAATCCGCCAAAGTCAACAAGTTATTAAATTTTTACGTTGATTAAGCATCGCATTGGATTTATCGACTTTTCGAAATCACATTAATTAAATCGCATCCTCGTAAATTTGATAACATCTACATCGGCTAAGTAAGAGAGAGGAAGAGAGCGGTGGGCCGAAAATTAAAAATGCAAATGCGATTGAATTAGACGCGGAATCGAACATATTGAAATCGATTAATTTTTTATCGGTCGAGGGCCTCGCCGTCTGTCGCACACGACGAAGCCTTCGTCATAGCCTGCCTGCCGCTTCCGACGTAGACGTGGTGTGCGACTCACTTAAATCAAAGTAGATTTTCGTGTCTCGCGTATGTGGACGAACTCCGGCCACCCCCAGCCGACCCGAAACAGGATAATGCAATTCCCACCCGTCCTCCAAACACACAACTTTTAATTGTTTTGCTCACGATTGAATTTTACTCAAAAGAAAAGAAAACCAACTGATTTATTTACATTTATGTTACATGTTGTCCCAGATGAGAGACAATAGATTATCGAAATTTATGTAACTCATTTAATTCGTAACAACAATGACACACTGGCCGAAAGGTGTAAAGCGATAAATTCCCCAGCTGATAATTAAAAGCGTTCGTGTTTGCGTTCACACCCCTCAAGCGAGGTTTCATCGCTTTTTCGAAATCAATCGAAATTTTCGATGCCCGAAAATTTGTGTTGCGACAAACAACAACAACAACAACCACGGCGCCGGACAAATACCTACATTTGGCTTCGATGCGAGTGTGAGTGTGAACGATAAGCATCGTGTCGAACAAAGCGTAGCTGGCCCTGGCTTGGTTCGTTGGTTCGGACGCTAATAAAGTGAATTAATGTACGACATGGGAACGATCGTTGTTTTCCAATGCTACGCACACCGGCCCCGAACGGCATCGTCGTCGTCGTCGTCGTCGATTTTATATAAATGTTGCCCGCGCGCCTTGTCGTAGGTGTAGATATTTCCATTCTCGTATACACGAAAATACGACAAACGCCTCGATAAAGTGCGATGTCGATGAGGACATTATGGTATAAAGTAACGTAATGGATGTTCTGTTTCGCGGAAATTTATAACAAACCGTTTCGAATTCGATAAACGCCTGCGTTATTGTCCAACCAAACTACAACGAAATATTTAGAATAAAATTGCTTGTATGTACGAGTATGTATTGTGCTTGTTTTGCATCTGCATAGAAAGTGTGCTAACACACACCTGTCAACCTGCATAAGAATATAGCTTTTCCGCGGAGCATTTCGTTCCGACTCACTTTACTTAATGTTGCAATGACCCGCGCGTGCACTCGCTGCACTTTTCAAACACCATTTACCTTTAACTGCCGCGTGCGGCGCCGCCGAACTTTTCTCTCCGCGATACACTTTCAACAAGAGCCATTCATACTTAGCGCTCTCGGAAATACGTTTTGGTCGTTTCCTCCGTACCTTACAGGTCAATGCACATTTCCACAACTCAATTTAACACTTGTTACTATTTTCTGCCGTAAATACAGAACATTTATATATTGGAATGTATATATGTAAATGCGAGGATGTTCAACAAAAAAGTGCATTGTAATTAGACTTTTCTTTGGTCGGTGTCAACCTATACCGCATAAAAAACGCACGCTGTGCACGCCAGAGAGCAAGCAACATTGTCTGCGTCGGCGTCCTTCGTTCGTCCTAGCCGCGCTACTTTACTACATCCAGTCACGCAACGCAACAATTTTCTTGTATGTACGCAGGCGGCGGAAGATTTACAGGAAGCAACTCTTCTGTCTCTTGGCTCGATTTGAATTTATCGGCCTTGCCGGGCTGTCGCCTCTATTGTTTCGAGCAATGAACCCACTGTCGATGTCGATGTCGCCGCAGTCAAAAATTAATACATAAAACTCTTTATTAAATTAAGCATCGACAGCGCAAGGCGCGCGCGAATAAAATTAAATCCGAGACGAATCACAGTCGTCGTCGTCGTCGGTCGTTGTACGTCGGCGGCGGCGCATCTCTTGCATAATTCACCAAGTGCGGCGCGCCGGAGATATGAGACAAGACGAAGAAAAAACCTCCACGCAGGAGAGACGGTTGGATGGCGGGCGACGCAAAACCCGCAACGAATCGAAAGAAATAATTAAAGTTTTTAATAAATTTTATTACGGACACGTTCGCATGCATGCATGCAACGCATGCACCGCATGCACGCAGCATCCCAACCGGACGGGGCCCGGTACGTACGTGCCATATAAATAAGGGCCACGCCGCCGCCATGCAGCGAAAGAAATACGCGCCGCCCGAGCGAAAGACATAAAAGAGACGCAAACGAGATGACGGCACGAGGACGCGCATGGCCGCAAAAAAAAACACATATGCGAGATGATCCGGAGGAATCGCAATAGCGATGGCGCAGCGGTGTCGCGTGCAGGAAACAAGAAGCTACTTGTAGGTCATTAAAATCATAAAGGCGGCCCCGTATTTATTTCATCGACACGATCATAATTCAAATCCGGAGATGCTGTGCGGCGCGCCCCACTGTTTGTGTCGCGTCGGCGTCGCCCTTCCCAAAACACGAGGAGTAAAGCGAACGTGTCAGAATCAACGCTGGGTTATTGTCCTGTCCGCTGTCCTAGTTGCTCGAGGAGTACAAATGCGGCTTTAATGAGGGTGTCGTTATCGGCGTTTGCATGTCTTCCAGCACTTTGCCACCCACTACGCGGCGCGCGCGGGAGGAGACACAATGTCTCACAATGGTGCAAATCCAAAATGTTCACAAAATAAATTACCCAATTAAGACAATGTTATCACCACCCCTGCAAAAACTAAATTATGATACTGGTATCTATTGCAAAGTTATATAAATACATTATTTAAGGATTAACAGTGTAAACGGGCAAACAAAGATTATCCTGCCGCGTGGGACATCAATTGTAATTATCCTTCAATTCGGCAAACGGCAAAAGGACGCTCTACTTGCAACAAACACATTGTTATTACACCACCCTCACCAGCAGAATGTAAGCACGTAACGTATGCATTACTGGCGATCGGTATGCGGAGAGGAGCGAGGACAATCCAGGCGCGCGCGCGCGCGTGCAGCAGTCGTCCTCGCGCTGGCCATTCCAATAATACGAGAGCGAAATCCCGTGATCCTTTACATACGTGCGATCGTGTTAAACCGTCTCGTCTACAAGTGCTCGCCGCCCGCGCCCGCACTAGTTCGCATCTAGTTTATCGCCGCGGCGCAAAAGGTCCTCGTCGAATAATTCGAATTACAATCCAACCCCAATCCAACGAAATGGATTCAATTCGGGCGTGTGCTTCAAGTGTGTTGTTTTAGGCCATCAAATGCAAGTTTTGAAAGGGTTTAATTTCAAACATGAATCAAATGAGAGAATCTAATAAGAGAATAATAAAATATTTTTTGGGCATCCCACTTATCACGTCCATCACACGAGCGCGAGCCTAATAAACGTCATGGTTCCATCCACGAAATTACGTTTTATTCGAAAATAATTGTGCATCCGTCAGAAGAATGGAAGAAAAATATACTTGTGCGTGCGCATTCGACGACTAATTAAGCCAATCCCAGAAATGATGTATGACTTTCCCACACACAAGGCAATTTGTGTGAACTAATTAATAATTTTCGTTCGCTTCGACGATGACGACGCGCATTAATTACAACGCGTAATGCGATTCCTATAACGCTCATAAATAAACTAGGAATATAATTCGATCCGCGAAGATAACCAGCTGCATAATTGCACGGGTCGAATGGCATTTAATTAGCTCTCGGTTTGCGATCAGGCAAAAACCCACACACTGATCGCCAATGATGAGCCGCAAGAAGACGGCAAGTATGTCAATCAACCGCGCAAATGCCAGCTAATTGGTAAAAACAAACCCACTTAACATTTACCGACGCGTGATTATTGTTTGATAATTTATAAACCGCATGATACTGAGCCGATCACGTATGCACCGGCCGATTATAATGCATTGCCCGAGTGCGCAAGTATTTTATAATTGATTACGCTCGTCGTCGTACGGCAAAGATAGCTCCGGCTCGCATCGTAGGTAATCACCCTGCGCGCGCGGCCGGTTGTTGGCGAATTAAGGTCGCATGCTGGTCGCATGTTTAAAATGACATCATAGCGCCCGTTTCGACTATTTGTTTGTCGATTTCCTTCTCTTTTCCTGGACGCGCGCGCGCGCAATGGAATGCCCGGCGCGATGGGATACAACACGCTCGCGCGGTAATTACAGATTGAATCGTTTCGCCTATGCAACAATATGTATTCGTAATGCGCGCAAAAGGTAAATTGCACGTCGCAGAGGCCGCAATCAAGTCGCGAGTGAGCCGAGCGAGCCGAGTGCACGCGCTGGGCAATCATCTAACAATACCTATTGCATCGATGTGATGCATCCGCGCTGGTGTGTTGTGGGTATAATCAAAACCTATGCGGGGAAATCGTGCGATTTTCGTTTGCTGATGACCCAATGCGAATGTCAAATCGGCGCGCAGACAATGTTCGCCCGCGACCCGTAATTTGTGTCAATGAAGATGGATCATGCAGTGCGATGGGCATTAGGCGTGTGGGGTCCGCGCGCGTAATTCGTTTTAATGCACTCTATAAATGCTATGAATTAAGCTGACTCTTCAATAAATTGCTACATTGTGATCAGTAGATTTTATACATAGTCCTAAATAAGGCAAACGGGGCTAGATCGATATTGACCAATTTTATCCTAATAGTTCATCATTATTTAAAAACTTAGGTGAAGAATGTAGAACCGATTTAGTACCAAGCTAACTAACGAGGTGCCTTCGATTCACAAGCAGATTTCTTTGTTTTCTATGTTTTGTAAAAGACGACTACCTATGAACTACATATTCAAGTTAGACTTGGAACATGCGCTCAAATTATTATTGGTTATAATCTTGATTTTTTTGAGCTAAATTTTGGTATGTCTGAAGAAAAGTAGTTATACTTTATGCGCAAGGAAGAAATTCTGTTAAATTGGTAACCTATGTTATAATAAAACTCTAAAAATTCAAATCTCACATTGTACCTTGCGCATTAGGTTGATTACTTTATCAGCAACAGCGCCCTTTATACCAAAGCTCATATCACACGCGGGCATGAAACAAAATACGCGTGTGCGCTCCGATTACGCGCACGAACCGCAACCAATACGCTTTGTTGCGCGCATGCAATCTACACCTACCTACTAGTTCAACACCATTCGCACTATCCTGTTGTATAGACGACAGCCATTAATAAAGAACCACATGGGAAGCTGTCGATGGTCTTAACTAGGCTGCGCGCAAACATATATTCCGTTGGCATGAATGAACGAAAACGAACCGTACGAATAAAAGCCATGCAGGAATCAACGTGAAAAAGACAACTAATTGACTAGAAGATAAGCGTACAGCGGCAGCGCCTATACGCCGATGTGGGTTTCATAATGGCCTGCGCGTCGATTGATTAATTAGTCGACAAGTGTATAAAGACGCGGGCATTAATTAAAATCGAAAATTGCTTAATTCCACACTCGCACACTGCTGCGGTTGTTCGGCGAGTCGGCAATAAAGTAATGGATACGCAGCGCGCCGTATCAGTTTTACTATGCCATTAAGCAAATACGCTCGGATTGGGTTTTTAATTATTGCATGGCGTTCTCTCGCATGCCAGGCTCTTCGATCAAAGTCCATTCAACTACTCGACAACGACGCTAAGCGGCAACATTATAATATTAGAGAAATTTATATATATTATACACATGTTTGAATGTCTGGCTTGCAAAATAGATCGATTACGAACAAACATCAAACACATCCCATACATGCCACCACCATCCAATCCATCCATCGAGCAAGAGTGCTCGCACAACGTGTACACATATTAAATAATCGATCATGCAAGCGTTAAAGCCAATAAAACGCGCGAGCTGAAACGTCAAAAATGTGAAACATCAATATAACGAAATTACGATTGCGCATACTGCATTTTACATTGAATTTACTCCAAAAATGGTACTGCAAACATTAAAAATGTAAAAGTTTCGAATTTTAAGAAAGCATTGGAATTTGTATCTTATACAGTATTATATAAGAGTAGTCAGTATAGTGTAAGATAATATCACTTGTTGGGCAACGCGAATTTAACCGGATATCAACCGCTTGATGTCTCGCCAATAACATACCTAATATCATGCTTTTTATATCTAATAGTAATCGAAACCAAACGACCTAAATGCGCATTTCTTCCATGCGAGCAATAAAGTTTTACGTCCACAACTATATCGATATACGTCTCCAACATTAGGTATCAATGAAAGCAAATAATATTTTGCTTTCAAGGTGAAAGGCGCCAGCGTCCTAATACGTATAAAATGGATTTCGATTTACTGACCATTTATATAATATACGACTAGATCCCAACCACTGATATGAAATTAATTATACACATTTCTACCTTAAATCTTAAAACTCAAGATTTGTAAGGATTCGAAATTTGATCTCATCATTCAAAAGGCAAGTGTGATTAAATGCCAGACGGACACGGGGCGGACATAAATACCTGCCCGGACGACAGACAAACGAAATAAATTAACGTTAATCAAAAAGCAATAAGACGACCGCCGAGCGCAATTACAATTGGCCGGCCCGAGAGCGAGCAAATGATAATAAATGATTGAGTCCGGTCACACACACTCACTCACACATACCCATGGCGCGTTGTGTAATCGACGCAAAAGTGCCGTAATCAAAAGCAGGAAAATGCCCTTCAGCCTCGCAGCGTGCCCATTTCGTGCGAATCCGTCATTAGGGCGCGAAAAATCGGGACCGAATGCGTTTGTTTCATCGCGTGCGTTGAGATGCATTTTATTTGTTTTGCGCTCCGGCCGTAATTAATGTAATTATACTTTCACATCAAAAACATTATGACAAACGGGCTCGAAATAACACGCGTCCATTACGACCATTAGATATCTACAAGTCTTGCCTTTTTTTCTTCTTCTTGCCCGTCGTCATCGTCGTCGTTGCGTCTAATAGCCATGTTTGGGATGCGTTTAGTTCTTCTTGCAGCGCGGCTATAATCATCCATGCCTGGATGTGATAGAACATTTAAACATTTAGTCAACAACACGCAACTTTCCGCCGTGTGGCTTGCTTCCATCCACTATATCATAATCTATGCCAGTCGCGCGCGCGGCCGAAAACCGAGCGCCTCGGATAATTAAATATGCATTAATTCTTCATTAAATCGATCCGGGCCCGAGAGTTGCGTTGCGTGCGCCAGACGGAAGGCATCCACGCACAAGCGAGCGAGCGAACGGAACGCATGGAAGAAAGGGGTTCACCAATTAAACGCACGTCGAACATCATCCTCTCCGCACGTACAAAATGCATGATTACGCACGCACGCCGCGCGGGGAGCACACGAAATCACATTAGCGTCGCTGTAGTGTTGTAGTTGTTTGCAGGCGGCGATATATACCATGGTATATATATATTCGGGGCGTGTTTGTAATTCAATTTGGTGCGCAACCCTTTTTATAGGTATCCAACGAACATCGCCGACGTCCAAGTCGACGTCCGAAAAAAATTACGATAATTACGTAATAACCGTTAAGAAGGGTCCTGCGGAAACTGTTTTATGCGGCTATCAAGTGTACAAGATCGTCGCCGCAGATAAGTTGTACGGAGTATAAAGCCTGCTTATACATATTGCATATGTTTTCGGCTGGGCGCAATTCACCAGAAATTACTCGTCGATCACTGACTGCTACCGTGCAACAAATCTAATCAACGTCCATAACTCGACTTAAAACTTCCAGATTTGAAGACGATGAAAACAGTTAGTCGCAATCTTAAGTGGCTACAGTCTGCAGATGAGATCAAAGATATCACCACATACAATTCACAATTCATTCGCATCCGCGCCGACATTAACATTAACATTAACATTATTTTAACATAAACGTAAAACTGCAACGAAGAACCTTGCCTTGCTTTTTACACTCGCATATAAGCTTCCTTATGGTCCTGCCAAGTCGTTGCCTTGGCCGTTCCGAAAAATAATTAAAATAAATGGTGCCACCTTCGTTCTCCTCGTGCATTGGGTACCACCGTAATTTGATTAATAAAATACGTGCGCGGCGTGCCGAAACGCACTTACACACACGGGTGGGACAAAAACTAAAATATGCCCATATCATTCCACCCAACCAACCTGCGCGCTGCTTTTTATTGCGCATCAATTGTTTCACGAGAGTTGTGCCCCGTTTTTGCCACGCAAATGAGTTTCGCTCTTTTTCAGGCGCTTTCCATTTATTTTGCATGCACTCGGTGGATGGATGGTGTATTGTTGTTACCCACCACACACACACCTACCAATCGTCCAATTTACGGCTTGTAAACTAATTTTCTGTGCGCTCCAGCGAGAGATACGATACATTGCGCGGAAAAACTTTCGGGCGCGCGAACTTCAGGAAGCAATCATTTATTTAATGAGCAGGAGCGGAAAGTATAGGGTGTCAAGTAATGAGTAATACGGTTTCGCGCACTTGCCATTATTGGACCGTATTTTAGCTCTGCCAAGGGTGTATTTTAGCTTGTGTACTCACCAAAAGAAGAAGAGAAGAAGAAAGCTTTGTTTCCACACTTGTCGGATCTGTAACAAAACAATAACAATCTGTTATCAAACGGTTGTTTGGAACAATATTTTCGCAACGAATTTACGCGCTGTTCTTTTCATGTCACTCTTTCTATTATACCTAAACATATCCTTTGCCTGCCTGGCACAGGCGTTCCAGGTTGTTCCGTTTAGTTTGCGCCATTTCTCACACCCCTACGTATGTGTTTGCCAATAAAATAAAATGTAATGTGGAAAAGGCGCCGAAAACAATCGTGCGCTTGATAAAAGGGAAGCGCGCGCGCGCGCGCACAAGAAGGGCAAAAAAATGCGAAAACAAATAGATAGCGAACGTATTTTCACGTATTTCCACGCGTCGAATAAACCCGCCCTACGCTTGAAGGGGAGGAAGGGAACAAGAAGAATATGTGTGCAGATATTGCTGATGGCATCGAAATACGCCCTCCGCACGACAAAAAACGTGTTTGCTTCTAATGCTTTTATTTCCAATTTGGCACAGTTGTCATACTGCAACGTGTATGGCACACACACCTTGGGGTCTTTGGAAAATGCGCCGAAATAAAGAACAAGCCAAGCATATTTACATTTCCACTCGCGCCGTTTGTGTATTGTTCAAAAGTTTACCAAGGGATAAAATTCCGCATCCCGAGTGACAATTACGTTTGGAAAAAAATTGTGTATATTGCAAAATAATCGATGATGTTGGCGAAGATACAAAAATAACGATGGGAATTAAATTCGCCTCGGATTTAGCAGTCGAAGGAAAGTGGCGCACGAGATACTATATAGATAGGCCAGGCACCATCCATGCGAATAGATTAAGAACGTGGCGAAACTTTCCTTAATGGATCTCGCGTAGTAAATCGTTTAAATTTAATATAAAAGCTGTTTGGTAACTTTATAAATATGAAGAGCGGCGAGTGCTGGCATGCGGCCACTTCGACAGCGAGTGTTCTCATGTTCCAAGCTTAATAGAATCCTAGAAATATCCTTAACACCGTGTGCTCACAATAATTCTTGCAAACTTCCTTTGAAAAACTACACCAATTATTAATCTTGGACCATCTTTCCCAATTGTAATGCGGCTATGAAAAGAGTGGAATTATAATTGGGGAGGTTTTTTCGCAGGACGAACTGTAAATATCATCCTGATGGCAAGAAAATGGCCGGCAGCCGGTCGTAGATTAGCGGCGCAAAACGCTTTCAGGGCTGCGCGCGTTCTTATTATAGTCGGTCGCACTGGATCCAAACCGAGGAAATATTAATAAGAGTGACCTCTTAATACGCTTTGGCCACGAAACAAGGAAATAGATGGCATATGTACTACTCGTACTGATGCTGTGCGTGTGTGATGGGAAAATTATTACGCGCTCGCGCCGCCGCGCCGCCGTGGAACAATAAAAGAAAATGAGAAAATGGAGCCGGATGCGTGTGCCGCAGTGGAAGCGGAAAATCATCGCTAAGGAAAATTGATGATAGCGCCCTGGCTGCCAAACATTTATTCGTTATAGGACTATCAAATTCCGCCTCGCGTGCCGATTAATCGTGGTCGAGAATAATTAGATGTTTTTTCTTCTCATCTTTTTCTCGTAGGATTAGATTCTAGCGAAAATAAATTACGAATTGAATTATAATTAATCTGCTCGCACCTTGCAAGTAGGTGTCGGTTAAATTGGTTTTGCAATTTTGTGTGTGAATTAATCAAATTCAAACCTTCAAACGCCAACACGCTCCACACTCACACATATATTTAATCAACTCTCTAAATTCTCACGTAATTAACCATTTTTCATCGGCCAACGCCAACCTTCCACGGTGTCCAATTAAGTCGTAGATAAGTCCGCTTAACCCCACACGAATGAATGCGTGGTGGGCCTGAAGGCGTTTTATCTAGCCAGCCCTCGACGCTTCGACTTTCAAAGCGTGGAAAACGAGCAGGTGCCAAATGCACGCCAGCCCCATTTTATCGCGGCACCGAATTTGATATTGCTGCGCTCGCGCGCGCGCGCGGAAGACGCACGGCAAAGACGAATAAAGGTTGGTGGTCGTTTGTTCGGTTCGAAGCGGCTTTTGTTCCATCTCGTTGATTGCATACCTCTTCATGCCGTCATAAAAATGTCCGGCGGAATCGTCGAAACGAACGAACCAACGAACGGCGGCGCCGAAAAGGTTAGAACAGGAACAATGATAGTCATTAAGACAAGATCATTAGGAGCAATCAACATCGTCGTTATTTACGTGCCTACCTGCCTACGCCTAACGAATTCGATGTGCGCGTACGAACAAAAAGGTTGATAATTTTCCCCGGCGCAGAATCAAATTATGACTAAACTAAATCTAATCGCATTTACTTAAGCTACTCCATCGTAAATCTAATCCTATCTTCGATTTATTGATCGAATACACAAAACGCACATTAAACACGCATTATTTATTGCCGTTTGTCGTTACTTAACTTTTATTATGCGAGAGTTGGCGTTCGTTACTTAACCTCGCCTCGATAAAATCATTAAAAATTAAAATGTAGCAACATTAATTTTATATCATTTCGCCGCGAATTAGCATTAAATTCATCTTAAGTCTTACGGTGCTTGCTTGCGTCCTTGCGTGAGATATTCAAATGAATCCATCAATATCCACGCACGCGGCGGAGGTCTTTGCTGCACACGCACGACCATAAAATACAATCACGATCCGGTTATCGATACATTAGAGAGAATTTCGGAACAAAATGAATATTCAACATGCCTCTTTTCTCTCTAGGCGATCTCACCGCAGCGCTTCGCGGTGCGGGCGATCATTAGAATATTAGTGTCGTAAATTTTCAATATCACATCGAATTTAATTGAAAAGCAGGAAGAAAAGAAACGGCGCCAAACATATAAAACGCAACTACTTACAAGCTCGCCTATTAAACTCTCCAACTCTTTCTTCTGATATCGGACTAGGAAATAAACTAAGCCGAAATGGGTCATGCTGGGCAGAGGTAGGTATTCATGAGCACAGTGTTTCAAGTAGGCTACATTTTCTAATCGCCGCTCGCGACCACCAACCGGCCCTTTTCTTCTCCATATTTACATAGAGAATAGCCGCGTCGACGATAAATAATACACGGCGCGCAGTGTGCGACTGCTAATTAGAATGTGGGTTTCTCGTACACACACAGTCGCAGTCATAAAGTAGATCTGCCATTGGGAGTCATCTGAACGAATACATGTTAACAACAAATTGATACGCCATGCAAAACACTTAATGGTAATTTCGCAGATAATGCGTAATCACGCTACGCCCAACAACAACAATAACAACAACAACAACAACAACAAACAGCAAAACTTTTAATTAAGTTGTAAATGTGTTTATGACATCGCACTTTATGTCGCCTTCCTGTCCCTTCTTTCGCATGTGCGCCATGTCGCATTTGGTAATAACGATAAAAACTTATGTAGCAATCGTAATAATGATGGAAATGAATATATGCGTTGTTTGCGCTTGTATGCAAGTGACGCTCGTAAACGTCGCGCGCAATTTGTTTTAGCGCACGCGTCGCGTCGTTTCGTTGCTAATTTCAAGGTAAAATTGCAATTCTTGCGCCCTTTGCCATGGCTGGCATGCATGCAGCGCTAGGAAGCGGAAAATTAACAAGCCGTTTGGGAAGTTTGCAAACTTTATGCGACGGCACCGCTATTTGTCGATAATTGCCATGAGTGTGTTTTGCGCGTGACCCACCGACCGACCGACCGACCAACAGACCTTATGTCTTCAGCATACCAACTAGGTCGAAGCGCGCAACGTTGTAAGAAAACGCGCACAACCAGTATAAACCATTTCCGGTTTTGCAAGCCGTACGCAAAACAAAGTCCAAGCGAAGCCTACAAGTATAAGTGTTGGCGCTAATAGAGTTGTCGTGGACGAAATTAGTAAGCATCGCGTGTGTGGAGCGATAGGTAATCCATAACTACCACCTTCCCCACAAACTTCAATCTTAACTTAGCAATTGTACAGTTTTTTTTGGGCCATCAAGATTCCAGCCAAATTTCTCCATTTAAACCCACCAACAACCCACTCATTAGGGGAGGGAGACATGCCATCTAAATAACCCTAAAATTTGTTAGTAGCCTTGTCGCTGACCGAGCGCTCGGTCTAAAATAAGTATTAATGAAGTGTTAACTAAACAAAGCTGCCTTTGATAACCCCTGCCGTATTTCATTTACAATTGCAGACACAATAAAACTTTGCGCAAAGAAAGAAAAAGGGCGAAATAAAGAAAGGGCCGCAACGAAATTACATTAGCCCGGCTTGGGAAGAAGAAATACGAGAAATTGATCGGAAGCGACCGGAAGAAAGAACGCAGCGCCGGAGTTTTATCCCTTCATGTGCACCGCCGCCGCCGCCACCGCTGGGATGGAACAATGCGCAAGTTGTGCACATTATTGCGCATTGAAAGAACGCGCGCGCGGTTGTGAAAGGGCTGCCGCCTTCTTTTCCTGCGTGCGCCTTGAGAGAAGAAGAAGGTTCACCGCCCCCTCCATTGAATTCGGTACCTTTTCGGGAGGGAGAGATGTGTCTCGACGACGCCGACGCGACGTCTTTGCCGCGGCGCGGATGCTGTGTGACATAGACACTCCACACAAGCAACGTATGCGCCAAAGTGGTCTTATTACAGCGCTTTTTATGAACCGCCGCGCCGCCGCGTAAAAAAAGGGATCGTGCCGATACAGCGCATTGGTCGGCTTAGGTAATATTACACAAAGTGAAGCGCAACCCTACGAGAAGAAGAAGAAGAGCGGACGTTAAAGTCCAAGGGCCAAGAACGAAGGGTGGAAGAACCAACGCTGACGCCATGCGCGAAATATAAATGTATAAAAAACAGTATTAATAATACGCGACGCGACAGAAGAAAGAGAAAAAGAGAAAGCAGAAAATATAAAAAATAATAAAGTGCTTTTTTATTAGGTTTACACGTCGGCCTCCACCGCCCACTCTCTTTATGAAATTTATTTCGCGTAAATATTCTATTAGGAGCCCTGCTCCCCTTTCCTCCTTTGCCCATATCCGGCTGCTGAGATTAAAGAGAAAACCCGGAAAGATTATGTTCTCGGGCCGGAGGTCATTAACCTCGCGTGTAAAATTCAAAAGGATCGCAGTTATATTTTTTTGCTACTAGGGTGATACCTTGGGCTTGGTTCTTTCCGCAACATTGCATTCGCATTGCACACAAACAAAGAATGGCTAGCTGCCGCAATTGTAGCGCGGCGCGCACCTTTCGTCCTGTGTCCTCATCGCCATTGAATTCATTCCACTTCCCCATTTTCGCCCTGGTTTAGTATCTGTGTTTTTTTCGGGGTTGTTTTGCGCCATTCTTCCAGGCTGGCGCGCACTGCACCACCACCAGCAGCAGCAGCAGTTTTTGCTCAGGAATTTTTTCCGCAGCAACAAGAGTGTATATCAACCGTGCAATTGGAATAGAAGTGGTGCGCGTTGGCGCTCGCCTTGCTGAAGAGTGCTCTTCGGGCGCGCTGCATTCGCGACGCGACGAAAATAAGGAGCGAGTTTTTTTGCGCGCGCGAGAATAATGCGCGAATTACGAGCGCGAGCGCGAAATCGGAATAATTATTTCTGTGCGCCGCGCGCCAGCACCGAGCGAGCGCATATCTTAATTACTATTATGCATTTTAATGCCTCTTTGGACACGTCTGCATTGGCGAAGAAATGAAATCCAGAGGAGTGCAAGGACAAAAAAAATGCTTGGTGACTGCAAACATTCCGTCTAACTATGCCAAAAGTTTGTTGCTATCAACGATTTCGGTGTGCGGACAAGGAGCAATATATCTTGCTTGTGCGCTGAAACACTCGAATATTTTGTGAGCGGTGCTTTATCGTTTTTCATTTCTGCTATACTCCACCGTCCACACCCGTTCTTTGTTCGAGGGCCTCCGTTAGTCCACTCGACACAGTTTCGCTTTACTTCTTTTTGCGTCAAGCAAGATGGCGTGGAGGGATTAAAAACCCAACACCGAAGCCGAAGCCCTGCAACTGCCAGAACCAGAGTGTCACCGTAAGTGGATACCAGCAACCAATGGCGGCTAAGGCAGCTATCATGGAATCTGCGAAGGGTATTGTCGTGTCGATTAGGGTGCACAGCTGGATGATGATGGCTGGCGTAATATCGATGCGCAAATGCAAACAAAAAGAAACGCCGTATGCTAATCAGAGGAAGGGTGAAGAAAAAATGACATGTGCGCAACGAGGGGAACGAACGTGCGTGCGTGCGTTGCGTACTACTTGTTGAGTGTGCTTGTTGGGCATGTGCAACGATGCATGGTTACGCAACCGACGCACAACGCACCAAGGAAGGAGAGCAAAGAGTATAAAAAATCCATGTGAGATGATTCGCCCGTGCGCGCAACCAACCACGTGCGCGCTCAGCCACGTCTATTGTTTCACGACAGGCGGCGGCTTGTGTAAGTGGAGTCTTGTTTGTAGGCTCCGGCAATTAACCGGAAGTGGATCTCATTTCAATTCGAAAAGCAAGGCTTAAAATTCAAGTCTAAGTAATTAATATACCATCCGCTTTACATCTACAACCAAACCACGCTCACAATGTCCATTAAATGATACATTATCGAGCGCTATTTTTTCAACAATCCTCTAGTAAGTAATATAAATACATATCAATGGCATGATTGCATGTGCGTAATTGATACAACGAACGCTCAACTGCGTTGACGCGTATTTATTTAGATTTATGTTCGGCAATATTTATATATGCACGCATGAACAATTGGACAATTTTATGATTAAAACCAGTTGGCTCGCAGCTGCCCGTGACTATTTTATATCAAATTTATATTGCATGCAGACATAGATTACTTAAAAATACAACTTTTACTCCTACTAACAGTTGTATGAATTCCTTTTAATTGTCAATAAAAATAAATGTAAATCAAATTGTTACAATCTATAAAAGTAATTAAATAAGTATTCATTTTCCAGTGGAATTTGTCAGTTTTTACAGTTTTATGTTGCAGAAAACAGGCGGTAGATGAAAATCTTTATGTCGACAACACACGACGACGACGACGACAACGACAACGAACGATGCAGACACACGAACGATCGTATTTTATCATTTGACAAGCAATTATCTAGCGTGCGGCATGCTACTGAATAATTGCATTACGTACGTACGCGCCGCGAGTGTGCTGCAATGCGCTGCAGCGCCGCGCCGCACGGATGGCTTGCTGCGAAATAAATCTGCCTCGCATGCGCACACACATTCGCTTCTCTCCTATTCAGCGCTTACACTTTATAGGTACAAACAAAAAATGCAAAACGAAATCAACTTGAATTTTGCTCTTGGGAAAAATCATCGCCGCGATCAATTAACCGATGATAATGATGATGACGGAGCGCCAAGAGAATAGCAAGATTGCCTCTGCTGCTGCTAGGCTCATGATGATGATGATGGTGATGGCAAACGATGATTTCGCATCGTGTCGCTGTCGGGAAACATCAATTAACGCACCGATGCGCAGTGTTTATTTTAGGCGCGCGCGCGAAGAAGGAAGAGCGGAGCGTGCGCAAGATGCTCGCACGCTCGATTAAGATATTTATCGGGCTGACAGTTGACAGTCTTCTTCTCTTCTTCTCGGGGCCTTCCTTTATCGGCTGCGATCGCAAAGATGAAAGCTGTTTTCTTTATTCTAGCCAAGCACACCGGAGAATGCCAAGCGCTTAAGTCGGGACCTGATTTGGTTTTATTTTCACGCATTGAGCAGCATTTTATTTAAAATGTGGAGAAATGAGGAGGATTATGCCGCCCTGGGGATTTATACGGCGTATATTTATCCACATGCGTTTTGTATGTGTGGTATTCAATTACGTCCGCGCCCGGCCGCATTAATGATGATTTAAGCCAGCTTTACGCCTGTTTGGAATATGATTATCGCAACGCACATTACGTTAGTACCATCGGATGTGTCGAAGAGGAATCGGCATCGATTTATTGAAAGAATTATCGAGTTATAAGTCACTCTCGCTCCACACTCCACATCCTTTAAGTAATATCACTCGGCGTGCTTTTTCCATGAAATTTTAAACCGATATTTTATGTTATGGAATGAAATTAATACGACGATGATCTATCATAACGAAATTTATCGATGCGCGGGTTTTTATTTACGCGGCGGCTGCATACGCGCGCGCGCGCTTAGGATTTGTGCAGCTCATATTTGCATAAGTTATGAGTGCTTTGCAGCCTAAGCGGCTTATGCGCCGTATATATCCCAGACGGACGCATGACTAACTAACTGAGCTACAGTGGAGAGAAAAATGCGCGCAGGAACTACGTACTTATTCCACACGTCCACGGTGGCATGCGGGAAAGCACCGGACAAAATGAAGTAATAAAATGCGCACAACAACATTGCTCACTGCTTAGAAAACGAGAGAAAAAAATGGAAGAAAAGGCAGTAGTAAAAAGCGACGCAGATGAATTAATGAAGCCGTTCGTAATCAATAGATACGATCGAAGAAGACTGCTGTTGTGTTGATGAATGCGCAAACTGCCGCGAATGTTGCATTCCCGACGCGCAGGAATGTGTCGCCTGCGCCTCGCAACCAACACTCGTAACTCACGCGCTTCGATCGTAAGTAATTAAAAGTTTTTCCAAACCTAATATGCGTGCAGAAATGCTTGCAATTTATAACAAGAAACAGCATCAGCAATGTTAATCTAGAGCTATCGTAATTTGTGCATTTCAATAGTAGAGTGATGAATTGCGTTAAATGTTGATCAATGTCGCATGTTATTTTTGAGGTCAAACGCGCATTCGCATTAATGGCTCGAATTTCGTGCTGTGTGCTGTCGCTTGTAATAACATAATCCATTACGATTTACAATTATAATTGAAGCGGTTTGGGCGTGTGCAATTTGCAAGCGCAATACATGTCAAATTGTATTTCCTGTCGGGGAAGGCAAATGCGACTCCCCCGAGGGGGTGAAGAATCGCTTGATGGCATTTGGGTGCGAATGCCAACTACGCATTAGTCGCTAAAAGCATTAGGTTTCACAATAACTTTCCATATTTCACTACATAGTTCTAAATTACTCCAAACCAAAACCTTACAAATCAATATCAATACAGATTGCAATTATTCCTTATTAACAAACGCAAAGCTAATTAAATTCGCTGCCAAACGATATCGGTTGGGGCTTTATTACTGCGCGCGCTTCTGGTTCAGTAGTTCACCCATTCAAACACCGCCAACACTTGCGGAGAGTTATGAATAGACACAGCCATGCACTTTCTCGCCGCAAGTAGTTGCTTGGAGAGATACCAAGCACAAGCGTTTGGCCTTCCGGCTTTATGCATTCGCCGACCGACGGCGAAGACTTGATAAAGTTACGTAACGCCAAGATAGATACGTTTGTCGTGCACCTGCTGCACAGCTCGCTCCTAGATCGTAGATGGAGAGAGACTGATAAGATGCGAACTAGCTTTTATTAATGATTAATAATTAACCAATGCGTATATTTGTACTCGCTTACATGTTAATCAAACGCCGAGCATCGATATAATGAACGCGATACGCGCAGCTCAGCTCATAAATTAACAATTTGGCGCTGGTGGGTAGCCGCCGCGCCCGCCGTCTTGATGATGATGAATCGCAGTGAATGCGTAATGAATTAATGAGGAATTAATTTCTCTCTTTTTGACGATGTGATTACCAATTGATTCCGATTGTAAACGAGCGCGTACTACATTTGTTTAACATTTGCATATTGAGCATCCTATTAAGCGGGCTGTCATTGCAGTAAACACATTGCATCCGGCGCATTGAAGATGCCACGACGATGATCATATTGATGATGATATATACTCAGACTCAGCTTCGGATGTTTAATCAATTAGTGTGCAGCGCACTGCTTGTGCAATGGTGTAACATAATAAGCTAGCCGTCATCGACCTGGCGCTTGCAATAACATCAAAGAGGTCTTGAAATTCTAGCGCGATGCAAAAAAAAACCGGATCAAAGGCAACATGACCTCTACCTGCCGAGCGAACTGACCGTGTCGGACAATAACCGCATGTGTGCGCGGGTGGGCGCAAGTGATTGAGATGAACCAACGGAGAAGAAGAAGAAGAAGAGGAGATGGGCGGTTTGTTTTAGATTCGATGATGAGCATAACGTCTGTGGGGCATGGGCACATCATCGACATGAAGATGAAGAGCTGGACGTCGAGTTGCAGAAGAAGAAGAAGAAGAGGAGGAGGAGAAAGATCGTGGCATCGGACAAATAAGGTATGATCCGCACCGCATGAAATTCGCGCTCCAAGCGCGCGCGAGCGCTTGTCTAATTCGTGATAAATTGGGCAATTTTTCTTCCCTCACCTACTGCTCGACTTCGAGGAATGGTCGAGACCTACCGCATCCACACCTTCTGTTGTTGCTTCCCAGTAGGTAAGTTTTTTCATTCCATCACCCACCGTGGTGCGAACATAAACCTATCGATGACCATCAGTGACAAACGTCACTTGACATCCCCCACAATAAGAAAGAATACTTTGCTAATCGAAAAATCGGAAAAATTCCCTTCTTCCCCGTATGCGGGATGGGGTCATAAATTTATCAAAAACGAGCAGTTTATCTACGACGCGCCCTCCCCCGCACCCACAGATAAATAGCATGCGTGTGTCGTCCTTGGACTGCTATCTGTCCTTCCACATTTATTTATTAGGTAGTTGTCTGCCAACGGCACCGGCGCCGACGGCTTAACTGAGCTTCGCGTCCGAAATAGATTTCGGCCACCAGCATTCAATTTCATTCTATTAATTTAATCAATGTTTGCAAGCGTAACGCTGCCTCCGTTGCCGCAATGCCTCCCAGCCAAAGAACAAAGGTAAAACCAGGCTTGAACCAGCAGGGGAAATATGAATGGGGTCATAAATTTATTACGACACGTTTATGCAAAAATGCAAAAAAACACAATCGGAATCGCTCGCGCTTACGCCGTTATCTAATATTATCGTTCGTTTGCGTTTTTTTTACGATACGCTCAACCGCAGTGAGCTTATTACCGGCAGCGGGGCGCATGCGTATTGTGCTTTTTCGGATAACAGAAAATAACCAAAGTTTACGAGCGCACGCGTATTTTCCACGGACGATAAAAAAGGAAACACAACCGCCGGCTGGACTGCTACTTGCATACTCGTTTTTCGGGGAATGGGGGAGAGTTGCAAAACGCCTAATTTTCCATTCAATTGCACCAACCACTACTATTGCAGTGAAAGGCTACAAACAAGCATTGCAGCACTCGACGACTTCTCGTCAATGACGCCTGCGCCTCGCCATCGGGTTGAAATAATGAGGATTGAAACGCCACTACTTATGTGCGCGGACGCGTGCGTGCTATAAGCTGTAAGCGACGAAGACGTAAAACGTAGAAGAAGCGCTGAATCGGTTTGATATTCATTAAAAAGCAATTATTCTCGTTGCAGCGAACGAACGAACGAACCGAGCGAGCGGCGCGGCGCGGCGGCGCATTTGCATCCCTATTAAAAGCTAGTTAAAGCCCCCAGCGCCTGTGATTGGTTACAAAACGCAGTGGAATGCAGAAAGACAATGGGCGACTAAGCGGGCGATAACTACATAGAAAAATCCCTCACAGTCTCGCTGCTCTGACCTAATTAACGCAGCTGAGAACGACGAGGAGGAAGAAAAGTATTCGTGTTGCCAAAAAGTGTTCAACACACAAACAACAGGCGTAATAAATTCCCATTCGCGCGGATCGCTCCCCCGGATGATGAGTTTGCCTTGTTATAAATCCATCTTTGCTTGGGCGAATGATGAAAGAGACGAAAAAAAAAACCAGGTATAACAACAACACCGCCCGAAAAACTGCTTTGTCTCCCTGCGCCCGAGCGAGCCGATTCGTGCAACGCAGCGGAATCCATTCAGACTGCGGGCGGCACCAGAAACAATAAGCACAATGAGATAGTTAACACGCGTGCAGTCATTAATTACGGGTGCCCGTCGCGTCGGTTGCGTTCGTCGTAGCCGCTGCTCACCACTATTCATTCGCATTCGTGCTCGCGGTCGCCGCGGAGCTGGAGCGGGAGCGGGCGGATAGTATCGCTTCGGCCCGTAATTTCCCGGTCGGTCGCATCGACTACCGAAAATTTTAATTCGGCATAACGGCGGTGAAATTGGATTCGCCCGAACGCCCCAGCTCCACGCCGGTAATTGTTTACGCTTTTTGTGCTCGCGCGCTGCCTCCGCGCCTCCTCTTCCTCCGCCACCCGATCGTGTTTCGAAAAGGTGAAATTAAAAAATAGAAATTAAAGGAAAAGGGAAGAGAGGAAAAAAGCGCCGCGTAATGCTCGAACCCGAGCATTATTGCTTAATGGCATAATGATAAAAAACAATTGCTGCGGATGCGACGGCATGGCAGCAGGATGAGAGCCGAAGAGAGAAATTTGGAGGCGAAGAAAATCGTTGCGGAGGAATCATAATGCTTAATGGCCGGTGTCAAAGTTGAGCATGTTTGAAGCCGTGTCGCTTTTATTACGCCGATATATCCTATACTCGTAGTTGCTTGTTAATGTGCGGCATTTTATTTATACGGGCCGCGTAGCGCCTACGTGGTTGGTTGGTAGCAGCAGCCGCAAGAAGAAGAATAATGCGAGGGGACGACGGCGACGAGGCGTGGGCTTTTTTACAGTTAGCGGGCTTGTCGTGGACATACTTGCTAATAATCAACACTGGACCCAAATGTTTATGTGTATACGATGCCGCTGCTCGTCGCGCACTATTGGGATCCCAATTGGGATCGAGTTCGTTATGACTTATGAGTAATGTGTATCTGTTGCTTGAGATGTAATCCATGATTTCGCATTATTTGCATCATCACCTTTAATAGATTCATAAGCGAAGAGAAACAGCTAAAACTTACGTTGATCAACAGCTCGGACGAAGCACGTATTGTTCATAGACGACCACGCACTGATAAACACACGCGTTTGGTGATTGGAACACTAATGAAATAACTCGGAAAATGTAATGGAATGATTCCCGGGATGATTATTTCCGCGAAACA
This sequence comes from Myllaena sp. GC000078, assembly GCA_030264135.1. Taxonomy (NCBI): domain Eukaryota; kingdom Metazoa; phylum Arthropoda; class Insecta; order Coleoptera; family Staphylinidae; genus Myllaena; species Myllaena sp. GC000078. The sequence continues at coordinate 908 of JARJDR010010984.1, read as the reverse complement.
AAAGATTTGCAATTGCAGCGTTAATTATTCACGCACGTTTCTCAACGTTGTCACTACGTCTGCGGCATTGACTTTTGGATTGACATTTAACGCGCAGGGACGGATTTAATTTATAAAAAGGGTTCAGGAAACGCTTAAAAACTATAAAGTGTTATAATTTTATAGATTTATCAATAAATTTATAATAAAATTCTCGTTTTTATGCCAATTAATTTCTTTTCAATAACAAAAATTGGTTTTTGTTCAAAATTGTTAAGGTGAAGTGGTGTAAGATCGGAGCGGTTTTTGCTAAGTTCAATTTTAATATTATATATTTTTTATTGTGCTTCAAATATTTGACCCAACTTGGCATTGTCGTAAAGTGCAGTTAATTATCTATCATTTCCACTAACAGAATTCACAATTTAAATTGAATAGAATACTTTTATTCACAGATTAAAAAGGCGTGACAGGTGATGCGAACACTTCTTGTGAATGGGGCAAGATCGTTAGCGGTCAATTAAAACTAATTAAAAGCTATATTCTCACATTACGATGTCAAATCTGAATTCTGCTGTTGTCCTTTACAAAATGCTTTTTAAACGATTAAATTTTGTCATTTAATTTCAAAGTTATACATATTTAAATAATTTCGTACGGACGACGGTCGCGCCATAAGCTTAGCATTATGTTGCGATTTTTCCCGGCAACCTCAAAATATGAGGTATGATCGCACCAATGGATGTCTTAGAAAATATCAAGTATTCAAGAGAATTTCTTTCTTGAGCATAATTATTCTTTTATTTTTCTTCATACATACCAAAATTTAGCTCAAAATCGAAACTATAACCACTAATTTCAGCGCACTTTCCAAGTCATGTCTAACTTGAGTATGTTCGTCTTTTGCAAAGCATAGAAAACGAAGAAAT
>JARJDR010010976.1:0-15666 GCA_030264135.1 Myllaena sp. GC000078 | reverse complement strand
TATAAGAATTGTACCTAGATCAATCGTATAACAATAATGTCATTTCATAATTAACAGAACTCCTCATTATGAACAAATGGGTATGTATAACAAGTACAAAAGAGCATGAGTTTAAACACGAATATCTTACGTTGCAGTAAAAACGATTTGCCTGCATCTTAAAAGCTAATGGAAGACTTGCTTAACATTTAAGTCACTGTAAATTCGTTCCAGGCATCCGATTGCTTTGGTCTAATATACAACAACAATTTCTTCTAGATAACAATTAAATAATTACGAATCTCCTAATAATAATTATACTATCGTCTCATCAAACATATAGTAGACTTGCAGATATGTTGATTCACTCTTCATATGGCTTCATCTAATTCAAAAATTTATCATAATTGTTATTAATTAATGTTAATACTATTAGTTTACCTCGCTCATCTTGAGAGGAGTCTCCCACTGCTTTTCCAGCCTCTTGGCCAACGGCGGCACGAACAGATTCGGATTCATCGGCTTCCGTTCAACGCCGCTAATCTTGTCGACGATCCACGAAACAACAAAGCCGACCACACACGTGGTGACCAATCCAAACACGCCGTTATATAAGTACGAAACGCGATACAACCAAAAGTATTCACTTGAAACGAAAAACAAACCAGTCAGTAAAAATTTTGCATCGCAAGACTATAAAAACCTCTCTGGTTTCGTTGATATCGCATTGCAAACGGTGTTATTTGTATATAAATACTCGCATCCGGCGATTGACAATGGCAGCTTTTTCAAAGGTGGTTTCGGCCCACCGAAAGCCATCCACATCGCCAACGACAAACCGGCGGCGAGGCCCGTCACCGCACCACGTTGATTCGCCGTTGTGGTAAACATACCGAGCGTAAACAAGCCCAACAAGGGCCCGCCGACCGCTCCAAAGATGGTCAGCGACGCCTGAAGCACACCGTGCAGATTCTGCGCGAGGAACGCCACCGCCAAGCTGGCAAACCCAAAGCACAACGCGATGATCTTCGAATTGATATTGGCGAACTTCTCGGAGAGTTCTCTACCCTTGATGTGTCTGTACAATGGCTAAAGAACAAAACAACAATGAAAAGCAATGCAAAATAACGCAGATGAAAACTGTACTTTATAGTAATCCTCGATGGTAACCGCGGCTAAACTATTCAACGATGCCGAGACTGATGATAGGGACGCACTGAAGATGCCGGCGACAAAGAGACCAGCAAGTCCTGGAATGTGACCCATGGTGTCGACCACATAATACGGCATCAACTGATCGGGTATATCAATTTCGCCAGAGCAAACCGGATCGCATTTGGCGTACTTCGTGTAGATCGACAGCCCTGCGAAGGATGTGCTTAGACTCAAGGCAGTGAGAATAGGCCAGTTCATCCAAAGCGCCCGTTGCGCCGCTTTCACGTCCTTGACAGTAAGGTAACGCTGCACCTGCGTCTGGTTGACGGCGTACAGCGAGAGAAAAGTGACGCCACCGCCAATAATCAGCGTGAACCACGAGTGCCGTTCGACGGGGTCCGGCGAAAAACTATCACATACATGTAAAAATCCACACGTTGGTGCAAATTGCTTCCTTACTTGTCCAAATTGATGCGCCCACCAGCTTTGGCGATTTCCCACACACCCGATAAACCGCCGTTTTCGATCGCCGCGCAGATGATGATGCTGAAGACGGCCGCAAACATGAGGAGCGATTGAAAGACATCAGTCATGAGCACCGCTTTCATGCCGCCGATTGTCGAATAGAAGGTGCATACCAAACCTGGGGATTCACAACAAATCATGAATGTCATGCGTTTTTTTAATGGTATTTGAAAGCAGACCAACAGAGAGGATAGCGGCCAGTTGACTGATGCCCGTGATGGCTTCCAGGGCGAGTGCAGGCGCGTAGAGCACGACACCCATGTAGAAGACCATCTGCGTGGTGTAGGCGAGCGATGCTGCCAGCCGGGCGAAGCCACCGAAGCGTTTTTCCAAGTACTTTAAAATACATCAAGTTAGTTTATCATTGGAACATGTCGCATGTGGTGCAAACGGTATGTAAATAATTTACTCAACTATTTAACGATGTAATAAATTCGCGTGACGCAGTTTTCAGCGTAAATGTTGAATTATACGTCAATGGTCATACACGTAATTCAATTAGTCGTGAGTTACATTACTTTCCACAGGAAACGAACTTTAATCAAATCGGTATATTTCCGATTAGAATGCAATTGAAATAATCATCTACTTATTTAAGTTACGTAGTATTATAGAGTGTTATATAATTAACCGTAATAATAGCATTTTGAATGGTTTCAAGTTCAAAAGTTTCAAATTCATTCAATGTTCAAATAAATCAATTGATTTCGGGTAAGTTATTGAACTACCTTGAACTCTTACAACATTATGTAACTAATACGTAAGAAACACACATCTTTCTTACTTTTAAACGAATACATAAATATTTTTTGTAAATACCTCATATGCGCTGGTCGCTTGTAAGCGAAAGAATACCGGCAGGTACAAGTACGCCGCGACAGGCGTGAAAATCCCATACGAAATATTAATGACGATGAACTGAAAGCCGAACGTGTAGTTTTCGCTCGATACACCCAGCAGCGTGATGGCGGACATAAAAGACGCCATCAGCGAGAACGCCACCGGCATCACCGGCATGCTCTTGTCAGCCAGCAAATATTCCTAAAACACAATAGTTCGACCAACAAAAGAAAACAATGCAGAGCAATGCATTGTGTTTTATATGTTCGTACGCGTAAGGTTTTCTGCTTGCCGCCGGTGAAACGATAGTACACGCCAATGCTCGACGAGATGAGCAGAACAAGACCGAGGACGACATAGTCCCACACGCCGAAGAAGCCCAACGTGCGCATTGCTGCCATACACACGGTCACGCAGGAGATCAAATGGTGAAATGGTAATGCGATTGTTGGCCAAGCATCACCTTAATCTCGAACACCGAACACCTACGAAATAATAATAGCGAATGATTGCGATACATACTAATTACTATCATTATTGTTGTTATTCACCGGATGCGAAGCGCCGCGAAAGCAGACGATAGCGTTCGAGTGTCCCGAAATCGCTATCACTTTTGTTAGTAAGTATTGTTATAAACCGCAACGGATACGCAATATTTGCATAATAATCGATAGTCCGTAATTAATTTATTCCTTACTGAATGGCTGTCGATTTATAAATAGCAATTGCGCTATTGAACCGCATTCGCTCTCTCCACAATCGCTTAATGTTAGATGTAAAATAATTCTATTAAACTCTATTAATTAACTACAATTTTAAAATTCTTACTTTTATTGTACATATAAATATCTTGGAAAAAAATGTAAATGTAGATTGGAGACAAATTTAAACAAGATTATCGCGAAGGTTTTATATCATAACCGGCATTTCGCATACACAATGATGCAACTAGGTGCAATAAAACTTAAACGCGCGAGCGAACATGATAATAGGCAATAATTATGCACAGACACAGCGTAACCGTTCCGCTTAACACCGACACGAAAATAGAAATTCTAAACAGACCAGCGACCAAATTTTCGGTGCATTTTTCATTGATGACTTGCACTTTTATTCACATGCTGTTACAATCGTAATAGGTAAATAGTAAAATGAGAAGAAGAAAACAACAAGAGTGAGGTTATTCGATGTGGTACATGCTCCAATTTCAGTTTGAAATAGATACTTACATGAGATTACGACATAGTTTAGCACCTCACACGGAATGATTAATAATTTCGTACTTAACACTCACAGCATGGCGTGTACACGATAATCCGTCGACGTCATAATCTTCTGCTTGATATTTACTACTGTTTGCGACCGCGACGACGACGACGGCCACCGCACGAGTGATTGCGAGTGATTACTGGCATGCGCGATGCGCGGTTGCTCGTTGTCGGCGCGCTACACTCGCGTTGTAATCGCGCGTGTACGCATATAACACAGACGCACGCGTGCGCGGGAGACAAACTTCAACTGCGCCGTGGCGCCCGCCGGTCGTGAGCGAGCGCGTTTTTTGGTAAACTGCAACAGCCGAAATGCAAACATTCACCGTTTCGTACACGTGCTGCTCATGTGTGCACTACATCCAAGTACATTCCTGTTGGTTTATTCATCATTAATCATTCGGCACACAAACTAAAGCAATTTAATTGTTTGCTTGAATGATACAATGAACTTAATTTGATGCTCTCAATTGCTAATACACAGCATAATAAGCTTTACATTAACAGTTAAAAAAATAATGAATTAAATGCAAAACTGTTCTAAATAATTTGCTGAAAATTTTCTTTATTGAAATTGAATCCATACTCAAACAAACTGTAGAAATATAGATTTATTTTGATCAGCAGATGCTTATAGTTTTTTTCCGATCGAAATCGGTTGATAAACATCGAAGTTATAAGCTTGTAAAGTTTCGATGGCGCCTATGCACCTGTTCGTTTAACCCTTTCGCAGTGACAGACAGGCACGTGCGCATTCCAGGCGCTGGCGCTTGCTACCGTTTGCTGGCGCTCTTCACCAGGCAGGTGTTTGCTCTCTCTCTCTACAATTGCCCCTCCCAAAGAAGTGATTTTATTCTACTGGTTGCCTACATTCGGTAGTTGAACCGTCAAGCCACCAACGCTGACGCTCTCACTTGCTCTCACTCACTCGCAATCACTCGCAAGGAAAAAGTGGCAGCAACACAGCCGCGTTGTGATCGCATCAAAACGGATTATCTCAACGCTTAACAAACAAAGCGTGTGTGTATTCGTGTGTCGCGGCGCGAGTGGCCGACGAACAGAACCAACAGAACCAGAAAAGAGTGTTGTGAAGCGTTGTGTGCATTGAACGAAACGCGAATACGGCGGATGTTGGTGTGTACGTTCCGTTTCCGGATGTTGGACTGTCCGAGTCCGAGCGTCTCTCATCGCGACCCTCGCCCGCGCAAGACGATCGCGTACGTCGATTGTGTTTAGTGAGGTGTAGGGGCAACGCGGAGGCGGACGCAATCATCACCAATGCGCAAAAAATAGCGCGTACTCGATCGGTACGGCATCGCTGATAAGTGGCGTGGACCTAACCTCAACGCTACTATGGCTATGCGTTTCCAGTTCTAGTGTTTTATCGAACATTATTCTCCCTAATTCCAGCTGTTTATCTATTAATCGTACATATGTACGTTAATTGCAAGTGAATGCAGCTGTGAATCCATCCAATGTGCACGAGTGCTCAGTGTCGTTTGTCAACATTCGATTCGCGCATTATGTAAAGTAAATGAAACGCTGTGCGGAACGAACGGTGAATAACATTCAGTAGTCAACCGTCGTGCTGTTTTTATTGCCCGTGCCCGCTGTGTGTTTGTACGCATTTGCATTTGGTTCGCGCGCGCGCCCGCGGTTGATAGCGCAAGAACAATGAGCAGAACGTAGGGCGGCGCGCGAGATCGCACGAAGATGTCCGATAATTTCATTGACAAAAATAACGCGATCTTAACAAGACACAGCAGCGCGACGTCGACGACGTCCACGTCGGCGGCGATCATCGGGCATCAACAGCAGTTCGGCGGCGCCGGCGCCACCAACAGCAAGAAGCAGCAACAGCAGCAGCAGCTGCAGGAATTGGCCGAGGGCGGCATCGTGAGCGTCGTCAGCGATGACGAAATACAGATTCAGTACGATCACATGTACGCGACGAACCACAGCGATCACAATCATCTTCTCCAGCAGCAACAGCTGCAGCATAACGGCGGGCTGCTGTTAAGCGACGAGTCCACGCAACAGGCTTGCTACCAGCAGCAGCAGGCCACCAAAAGTGAGGTTAACTTCATCAAGGACTTCCTCCTCATTCACCTGGACCTCATCCAGCGGCAGAACGATGACATTCTGAACAAGGAGAACAGCATCTTTCAACTGCAACAAGAGAATCTCCAGGTGGGTAGCATTCGTTATTTACGTGCCGTATTGTGAATGTAATTGGTCGGGTGGTTTGGTGCAGTTACGCGAACAGATTAAAAGCCTCGAAGCGCAACTAGCCGCGCGTGTGGTGGTGGTGCCGACGCCGAGCGAGCTCGCCGCGCCGGTGGGGACGACGGTGGACGTGTGCGACGCGGAGAGCAGCGAAGATATGGTCATTGATTCGACGACGCTGGTTGTTGAGCATATTGAAGCGTCGAGCGCGCCGCACGTGGTGGTCGTGCAACCGGCCCCGCATCTTGCCGCTGGCATACCGGAGGAGTCGGACGAGGCGGCCGCCGGCTGCGAGCGGGAGGTGGTCGCGCCGGCCGAACCGCAACCGCCCGAAGAGTCGGACAGCAGCGCCGCCGGCGTTACGGTGAGCGCCGCGCCGGCGACGACACCGCTCACCAACGCCGAGCTGCCCGACGACGACGCCGACGACTGCGACTACGAGGCGCACAGCAGCTACACGATTCACCATTCGAGCGCCGGCACAGCTGGCGACGACGGCAGCGATCCGATGAAAAATCTCAAGATGAGCATTCGCAGGAAGCGATTGTGCTCCAACTCCTCCGCGACGGTGGGGATCGCGCTCACCGGCAGCAACGGCGCATCTACTACGCCGACAACATTAGTGTTAGCCGACGACAAGAAGTCATTCAAGCAGCAGCAGCAGGAGGAAGAGTTTTTAACACCTGTGAGGAATAAACGAAGACGTTTGGTGAAGCATGAGGAGTTGCTCACGCACGCCGAACAGTATTTCACGCAAGTGGGTGATGGGCATTTATTGGATATTATTCGGCGGCAGGAGTTGGCTGAAGAGGTCGCCAAGGCAGCGGATAGTAGCTCTTTAGAGGTATATTCATCACAAATTCAGGTCAGAAATCGATTTATTTATGGGTGGTTTTGTTTTACAGGTACCACGTTGGAGGGTAAAAGTGTACACGAGTTGCTATACAATGGAAGGCACCGAGAATCTCGACGACGAGGTGTTTCTGCGACGGCACGCGCGCATGGAAAACGACGAGAAGCGCCGAAAGCGGTGGGACGTGCAGCGGATACGCGAGCAGCGCGTCATCGAGAAGCTGAAACAGCGGCAGGATAAAATCGACGCCAACTGCAAGAATGTCAATACAAACGAGGAGCCCGAGCCGCTTATGAGCCTCTGGCCGGCGCCGGACGATGTGAAATTCATCGAGATGTGCAGCGATCTGCCAGTCGCTGCGTTCGGCGTGCCCATTCCCAAACTCGAACCTAGGTTTGTTCCAGCAAGCATTCTACCTTGTCCGCATTTCATGAATTTTGTTATAGTATCTTCAGTCTTCCATGGCTGGCAAATCTAAACTTGAAGAAGATCCTGCGTCGTACGGGCGCCACGCCGGCTGCCAATCGCCGGCGACGTCGCAACAGCAAGCGATAAATGCACAGTGAATTGTCCCAAAAAACAATGATTAGCTAGCAATTAATCTCTTACGCAAGCAAAAGCCCGAATCGCATATACGAGCAGCGAATCGACGTCGGTGATATGCGAGTATACCGAATACGTTTCTCATTTCGTCATTGTGATTTATTTTTTAGTAATGTTTATGGAATATTTTTTAAATCATTTAGTGAGTGTATTACCACTTGGAATCTCGTTGTGAGACTATTTTTTATTTAAATCGGAGCTTGGTTTGCATTACGCATAGATATATCAAGCTTTATTAGGTCGTGGTTGTGAACGCACTCACCCCCCGTGTATCGATTAGCGGAAGCGCGATCAGCTAAACATCGATGTATTATTATTGTCAATCGTTGAGCCTATAGAAAGAGAGGAAGAGGAGAAGGAAACCCATTTGTTTTAAGAGGTAATTTCGGCAATATTTTAAACCACCCCGTCTTCATCACATCAAAACTCATTTTGCCACTAGTCAAATGTATGTACATCCCTGTGCTAAAAAATGGAAAGTACTCTTTATCTGTATATCAATGCGACTGGAATCACGAGTCGTCAGTATTTTTATGTGTGCATTCCTATATACTATTCTATTGTTAAGATATTGCCGACATTAATTGGTGACGAGGCGATTTATATTTTTTTCGAAATGTAACGTAGGTAAACATTTCTTGCATTACTTATAAGAAACTTGTGATTTTATATTTTAAGGACAACTGAACAAAAAGACAAGACGCGAACTTATGAACATACATTTGATTTGGAAGCTGATCCAATATCGTAGAGATTATTGTACATAAGAAGATAGATGTTTGTTCATTTTTATGGAAATTTCTAGCTCGTTGGGTGGTGGTTGGATTCGGGGGCGACATAAAAATACCAGGAATTTTAAAACAGATTATATATATTTACTAAATCGTTAGTAAAACTTTATCAAATTAAAGCGTTGCTAAGATTTCCATAAAAGTTTACAATTATAATTAAAACAAAAAATAAGACGGATAAATAAAAACATGATATGTATTACGAACAGAGATATATGTAGAAGAGCGCATTTAAATAATTGTAAAATGGAAACGAATGACGACGAGGGAGGCGAAGTTAGAAGCACTTGCGATGCACAATCACCGGTCCCGACTCCTCGTACTCCTGCTTGGAGATCCACATCTGCTGGAAGGTGGTGAGACTGGCGAGAATGCTGCCGCCGATCCACACCGAGTACTTGCGCTCCGGCGGCGCGATGATCTTGATCTTCATCGTCGACGGCGCCAGCGACGCCATCTCCTTCTGGATGCGGTCGGCGATGCCGGGGAACATCGTGCTACCGCCCGACAGCACCGTGTTAGCGTACAGATCCTTACGGATGTCGACATCGCAGCGCATGATCGAGTTGTACGTCGTCTCGTGAATGCCGGGCGTCTCCATACCGAGCAGCGCCGGCTGGAACATCGCCTCCGGACAGCGGAAGCGCTCGTTGCCGATGGTGATGATCTGCCCATCAGGCAGCTCGTACGACTTTTCGTGGCAGTTGGTCGTCTGCGACTGCGCCAGCTCGTGCTCGTAGTCGAGCGCCACGAAGCAGATCTTCTCCTTGAGGTCGCGGATGATCTCGCGCTCGGCGGTCGTCGTGAAGCTGTAGCCGCGCTCGGTGAGGATCTTCATCAAGTAGTCGGTGAGATCGCGGCCGGCGAGGTCCAGCCGGAGGATGGCGTGCGGCAGCGCGTAACCTGCGAGTTTGCATGTGAATAAGAAGAAAGGAGAGTGAAATGGATGGGGAAGGCACCTTCATAGATGGGCACCGTGTGCGAGACGCCATCGCCCGAGTCCATCACGATGCCGGTGGTGCGGCCGCTCGCGTACAGCGAGAGCACCGCCTGAATGGCGACGTACATCGCCGGCGAGCCGAACGTCTCGAACATGATCTGCGTCATCTTCTCGCGATTGATCTTCGGATTGAGCGGCGCCTCGGTGAGCAGCACGGGGTGCTCTTCGGGCGCGACGCGCAGCTCGTTGTAGAAGGTGTGATGCCAGATCTTCTCCATGTCGTCCCAGTTGCTCACAATGCCGTGCTCGATGGGGTACTTGACGGTGAGCACGCCGCGCTTCGTTTGCGCTTCATCGCCCACGTACGAGTCCTTCTGCCCCATGCCGACCATGATGCCCTGCGAAGACATTCGGTGAGTGCTTTGATTGTTTATCGATAGTTTTACATTACTTACCTGATATCGTGGGCGGCCCACAATGCTTGGGAAGACGGCACGCGGCGCATCGTCGCCGGCAAAACCCGCTTTGCACATTCCCGATCCATTGTCGACTACCAACGCGGCTAAATCGTCGTCGCACATTTTGTTACTACACAAAACAAAAAACTAAATTAATCAAACCCTCCTTCTTAACTTCCAAGTTTCGAAAAGTAACTAAAATTGAGTTGGAAAGAACTATTGATTCATTGGAATGCTTCTCCACTTCAAAATAAAACCATTGTCTGGCTTTCGTGTTCATTAAGAATCTTCTTCGCTCAAAGATTAGCAAGCGCGTCTGCTATGATTACGATACATATATTAGTTTCACGCGCTGACCAGCGGGCATCGACCATTAGCCTCTGCGCGCCTTTATTATTCCAAGCCTTACCGTTAATGGAATCAAATCTTCGCACAAAACGATGAGCACGAGAGGAATTATTAATAAGGCACACGCGCACTTTTGCGTAAAGATCAATTTTTCAAACCGTCACGCTCGTCGCACCGAACGGTTTCGCACGCGCTTCGTCTCGCAATTACGAATGCTTATTATGCGCTGTATTTTTATTATATTCGCAATCGGTGGCACGCACTTAGGATTGCAAGCGATGTGTTACACTTCTACCCACTAAACTGATTCAATTCGCCGGCGGCGTTGAGCTTTTATATTGCATTAACTCTTCCGCCGGTCGGCCGCAGCCACCACCATTCGGAGGAATAAAGGAAGGAAGGAAGGATATTTGATGGCGATTGCCTTATAGAGGCATAACGCCATTCGCCAACGGTGCGATATGATGATTAATTTCATCCATTTGCGTTGTTTAAATAATTTTAATGCAATGTTTGCGCGGCGAAAGAGAAAGAAGGTGCAAATGATGATGAGGATGAGGCGCGGATTAGTTATGCGGTGTTGATTTTGCGACGTCGATCGCAATTAAAATTGAAATTGAAGCAATGAAAGTGGAAAATGTACATTATTCGAAAGGGGGTACATGCACAATTGTTCGGGTTTACGCAAATTTGTTGGTGATAGCAATCACATTTCATTTACTTATGTCTTTCTAAATTATTCCAATTCACCTTTTACATTTCAAACATTTTTATAAAAAGCGTAAAGTCCGTTAGTTAACAGCGAATACATATAAAATTTAAATCGAACATTTCTCAAATTCGAATTATGTTGTTAAATATGATCTAATTGAGTAATTACAACAACCGGAGACGACGAGATTAACACGAACAATTATATCACTCATTCACGATTACCAGTAAACTGGATAATACTTAGATTTCGTACTCTTTGTACTCATTTTAAACATGGTATATAATAATAATCATAATAGGAGCAGAGATTTTTAATATTTAATTTAACGCATCTTTATTTTCATCGCCTCAATAAGCGAATAACATTTACATTTCTATAAGCATGATACATATGTGTAACGAATTTATTCGAGTGAGTGAATGCTTATTACCAGCTACCGGAATTTGAATTTCCTGCCTAATTGCTAAAAGTTTTTGCCGAAAATTAATTAGTACATGAAGAAAGGAAGGAATCTAATATATACTTACGCTCACTGCTTACATACATTTTTTTTGATACTTTTATACAATTTAAGATTTAGTTCGTGTAATTATTTCCTCTAATTACACAGGAACACACCCATCTCGACGGCCAACGGATTTATTGCAATTTAATGCTATTTAGCGCTTTAGCAGTTTATCGTTGCACAACGTGGAAGACAAACGGAAAATCTTATTCATTATGTTTGAGTTATGATTTCTTGCGCCTCCCATCGCAATGCAAATGAAGCGATTGTTAATGGTAACACGTTGCAATAATACGGATAGAATCGTAATAGAATAATATGATGATGTGTCTGCTTTGCGTTTGCACAGATATAGCCAATTAATTATCGACAAGCAAAAACTAGTATAGCGAGAATTAAGGTTAATTAAAGAATTATTGAATGAACGTGCGTAGATATAATGAATATTAAATTTATATAGGTGGGTAAAAGAAGAACGAAGTTAATCAGCAGTACTTAACGTGAAAGACAATTCTTTAATCATGTGAGAGAACAAGATTTTACTACTAATTTTTCTTCTTCGTGCATTTTAAACTTCCTAGTTGAATTCTAGTCAATATTAGTAAGCCAATAATCATGTAATTGAATTCGACCAAATTCGCTCATTACATACTTTTTCACAAAATTTAAACCAATTATCGCCAAAGCGTATACTTATATAGGTTTATGGTTATTTGTATTTAGTGCGAATCACATGCGAAAACAATGAAATAGTTTTATTGGAATTTTATTTCTCATATTTGGTAAAAGAAGAAATATATACACGAAAGCCATTAAACTAAACAAACTCATGTTAATTTCTATCACATTAATTTCGGTAATTAATCATCTATTAATCATGAAATATTTTCACTTTTACCATAAAGAAACTGAATAACAAGTGCGCTACTGTTTCTTAGAAAATCCGCACTAATCCACGTTTTATCATCTGCCGCAATCAGCATTTACTTTTAATGCGCATCGAGCATAAACGCAATTGGATTACATTTAAATTTTTTGGCCATACCATAATCAGCTCAGCGATTAACGATGGTATTAAATACTAGGCGAGCGTGTGCATGTGCGCTCTTGGAAATCAAATACATACTTAAGTACAAATAAAAGAGTAAAGCAAACAGCAAGCAAGCAAGCAAGTAGCGTGCATGCAAGTAAATCCAATTTCCAAAATTAGAAACCGCGAAAATGGCGCATAAATCACATCGACAAATCCATCTAAACAAGCCAACAAGCGCGCGAACGTACACTAATAAAACAAAAGTGTAACTAAACTTAACTAATGATACTTAAGTACTTACTTCTTGTTATAACGAAACGCTCCTTGCCTGACTCTTCATTCTTTATTCTTGATTTTTGTATAAGTACGCATTCAAACAAGGCATAGGTAATAATTATTCTTCATTCATTCATTGCTGTTCATCAATAACTAATCGAAAGAATCTCATGATTCATTGATTGATTGGTGGTTTTTTTTTCTAATGACAAATAGCAGGAGCGCATAAAAGTGGAATGTGCGGCGGCATGAATATGTGGTGCACTTGTCGTTTTTATTAAACGCATACTTTGCTACTTATGATTCGTATCGGCGTGTCGCGGTTTATTTATGTGTATTATTGTCGTGCTCGGTGGCAGTCGTAGAGAGTCCATGTCCATGTCTTCATCATTCGCACACGCGATTGAAAGGTGCCGCGGAAAGTTTTTCCATGTGGTCGCGCCGAAAAAAAAACTTGTGCCATTTCAATTCTTCTTCATAAACATCAATTTTAACATTATATATGTTTAGTAGCTCCGGCTGTTTATAATATTTAGTATTCGATGTATTCGATTTGATTCCATTTGGAAAAATGAAATAAAATGCCCAAAATTTGTTGTGTTGTACGGCAGACAACACACAAAAAAACGTATATATTGAATGAGCAACTAATAAGAACACGTATTAATTGCTAAAATCAAAATTACAGTTGTCTTAATTAGCAATTAAACATTACACATTACGTTCGAGACGTAATGTTTTCTCGGCGTGAACGTCGGACGCCGCCGGGCGCTGCGCCGTGTGTGCGATTCCGCGAGCGCAAGTAAACCGTTCGGGTAAACGCTCCATTTCCGCCCGGCTGCAATGTCCGCTTTGTGCGAGCCGGCACGGCGGCGCGGCGCGGTGTGCGCTGCTGGCCCGCTGAGATTGATCCATTTCTTCGGCGTACCAATCGCAAAACCAAACACGTCGCTTTTATTTCTGCTCCTATTACAATTTATCGATGAGAATGGAGTTCAATACGTATATGGATGCAAACGTCCTCCCACGCGACGCTAATTAAAGTTTATTCAAACTTTCAATTCCGATTTGATTTCTACTTCAGGCAACACACAATCACTGTTATAAATAACGCAATCTGTTTCAAATTTAGTTGTTTAATTATGAAAACCATTCAATGCTGGGGCGCAAAATACATTATGACTGGGAGAACACAAAACTTAAATCAAATTTCGTAAGAGTATACAGGTACATGATAGTTATAACTACATTGTTTCCATGTTTAGTCTTTCATAGAATACCATTAAGATTTAATAGTTATCAAACAAATGGTAATAATGTAACATTGGTGAATTTGGTGTATGTATGCACTGGTATATAAAGTCAAAATCAAAAATAAAAAAACAAACAACTCTTCTCAATCGTCGTCGCAATTCAAGCTTATAACAACAAAAGGAAATAACATTCCATCCATTATGTGCACCATGACATGTTCACATAGATTCATATTTACCTATATTACAAGAAACAACTAATCACATGGGACGTCCGTGTTTTGCAGGTATCGAAATTGTTATGTTATTAAAATACCATCGAGAGCCAGCCGAGAATGAGGATCGTGCCGCCGATGGGCGCCAGCTTGCCGAATTTATTCTCGCCACTGAACGCGTAGTAATAACATGGCCCACAGAAGAGTATTGTGCCAGCAATGAACAAGCCACCCGTCTGCAAACATTTGCAAATATTTCACACTGAACAGCAACACAGTGCAGAAACGAGACTTACCGCTCGGGGATTCTTCGCTAGCGGCACGCCTAGCAGCGCGAGCGAATGGAAAAAGTGCATTTTGTTGGCCGAATCGGCGACGGCCTTCAGCTCATCGACCTGATCTTTGGGGTACTTCTTGTGCGCGCCGTAAGCAGCGAGGGAGACGGCCAGCGCACCCGAGAGGCCGGCGATACGCACAAACGGACCTGGTTCCTTCGCCATCATCCACAACGGCTCCGTCTGCTTGATGATGTGTATCTGCGGCGTGCCGTCGTTGGGGTTCGCGAATTTTGCTATCGGCTGCAACGCAACATCGTGATCATGTTGTTTACGAGGCCCCAGGCGCCCCAGGTATGATAACCTTAGTACAACATTACCTTGAGTAGCTGTTTCGTACCGTCGATGGCGCCCTGCGAGACGGGATTGTCGTACAGGACGTAGTTGATCGTCTCCATAAAGCCCATTGTCAATGCACGCAATTCCGACGCGAAACTGTTGTAGATGGTCTCGCGGCCGAACGCTGTGGACTCGTGCGCACCGATTGTTGTCGTTGGCGTTGGTTGTGTCGGATACGTGCAAAGCAGCACGCACCACCCTTTCGGCCCGCAAACTAGGATTCGCGATGGTGCAGATCCCGTGAATTTAGTATTGATTTTGTCCCCTTTATGCACTCACCGCCACCTACGAATGCGAGCCGGGTGAAGTCGGTGAAGTGAATCAGTTCGGTTAAAATGGTTAAACTAAGAATTTGGAGGAGACCGTTTGGTGCACCGCGTAACGCATTAAGGATACACAAACATACTGAAAGGGAAATGTCAAAGTTTGATGAGGATCATATGATTCACCGATAAATGTCGTTTTATTCCGATAAATAATACAAATGGGTGGTTAATATCGGTCGTATCGGTCTGAATAGTAATCATTATTGCCTCTGTTGTCGTTCCGGTGATGATGACGGTAGGGACGGTAGCCCCCAACCTCTCCGGCGCCGCCTCCTCGACGACTTTGCTCAAGAAAGCGATTGCGGCGAGTTCGCGGATACCAATTGTTCATAATCGGGGGCTTCGGGATTTCCGACTCGACGATGTTCTTGTATTCTTCGTCGTCTTCCGTATAGCGATTCACAAAATCCTGCTCGCATTGTGCGAGGAACGCGCGTTGTTCAGAAGTTAATTCCATGCTTTTCACTGTTTTATCCATGTAGCTGATGTTTATGTTTACCAAATGTTTACTAATTACTTTTTAACCAGACTCACGGCTGAACCGGCTGAACTTTGTTCGCCAACAATGACCGGCCTGAAGTTGTCCATATCCATAAACTCAGCCGCTGAGCGGTGACGGCAATGCGCTGACCTATGCATGGTGTTAGGAAATTGTTTTAAAAAACCAACCAAACTGCATTAAT
>JARJDR010010968.1:0-16296 GCA_030264135.1 Myllaena sp. GC000078 | reverse complement strand
GCAAGCCACCACTTTGTATTCATAGCACGTGTTTTCCATGCGATGAGAATACTAATTTGCATAGAACAACTAAAATAGATTGTTTGGCGCTTCACTCTGAGTTTAAAAACATAGCTACACTACGACATTAAGAGTTTTATGACGTGATGGCTTAGAGCTTAGACGGTGTACATTCGGATCATCATCAAGCGATAACATTATCGAAAGCGACGGTATAAATATTAATGAGAGAAAAGTCTACTACTGCATACTAAGGCGGGTGACTTATTGTCAACATGTCCACAGAAGAATCAATTCATAAACTACATCTACGAATCTCTATATCTAAAAAGTGGATTTTCTGGAATTCACTACTGGAATACCTACGCATGAGACATGACAAGTGAGAACATCCGGTCATTACAACAATTGCAAGAATTACCCGCATGCGACTTTTATGTCTTCATCCAGTGACTTAATTTTTCGAGAATCTGAATAATTCTAATGTGACAGTCGTGAATGGCTGGGAGGACCGCGCAAGCGGCGCAAAATTACAGTAATGGCGCGTTCCGCGTACACTCTTCGCTGTGGAACAATGGCACCCGGCCCATTTCCGCCCGGCGCGGCAGGAAGCGCACCGAGCCGTGCCTCGCTTGTCATTGCGCGTGCATGCTCATGCTAATTACCCAACCTACATGCATTCATTACACATTTTTCCTGCAGCTGAATGGTTAAACTACGAAATCAATTTCACTACGATTTTACCACGTCAAATGCAATAGCAATGTTTTGTTCGAATTTGTTCTGGTCGCACTTATTGTTGTTGATGGCATTGTGTATAATTGTCAATTGAAAAGATACGGAACACGCCTAAGCGCTCAAGTCAAATGAGTACTCGCACGTCAAATAAGGTTCTTTAAAGTTTAAGAAACCCAATACCAAGTTAAACAATATCTAGAGCATAAAAATGGGTACTCTGTGTTATTATCCATGTAATCGTTCGTTCCTACATGATTCACCTCATCTGTAAAGTTACTTATGATGCAGTAAAACTAGTCAAACATAGCGAATATATACACGTGCCGACCGTGCCGTGGATAGATAGGTCACGCTTCCGGGTCTGCGTCGCGCCCATGACCAATACATAATAAACGCCATACCTCCACAATACCCTACATCCTTATTGTAAATACTTATACAGAGTCCAAACGAAAACACTGCAAATGCAGAAGGCTTGCAACTCAAGTGAAACGGTGGGAAACCTAATCATAATTGCAATCACGCGATATTTCATTAAACTTCTAGTACATTGCTATCCACGCAAAGCAGTAGTGTAAGTACACGTACCCAGTTTTGCGGTACTTGTACGTACGGCTTGATGCGATTGCGCGATGAAGTGAAGAAGTTAGGTGCGTCCCTAACACGCAACGTGTATGGTGCATATAAATCGCCAACGACATCAAATTTCTTTCTTGATGTGGAACACACGATAAGATAATACGTACTCCTAATACACCCCCGCAATTGAATTTGCCTTTTAAGCGATACGAAATCACATTAGGAACGTTGGGAATTTAAACAACAATCGTTCTCTCATAATTCGATTAGTTTTAGTTGCTATTTGTAGACACACGCAATTAATTAGAAAGTTACGCACCGACTGCACTGCAGCAACCGATAATTAAATGATTACCTGCACTATTACATCGTAATTGAGGAATTAACACACAAAAAATCACCTACCAATTACGCAGCTATCCGACAACGCCGCGCCGAGCGCAGAGAATCAGAAGGACTAATTACAAACAATCTCAGTTAAGAGACTTAAGTGTTGGAGTTACGAATGCATCGCAATGTTTCAGAACAGAGCGACAAGAAGAACCACAAGCAGAAAAGAGATAAGTACTAGAAGAAAAATACTTGTTACGTTTTATACGCATAGTATTGTTACGAAGTTTGAAGTCGTCTGCGCAACGCGGCGAATTTATCTCTTCCGCCATTGCAGCAGCCGCAGCCAACAATTCCAACAATTCCGCTGGAATTGTTCTCGATGTGCATCATGCCGATTGCGACAAACAAATACCGAATGCAATGGCATTCTCCGCATTTAAATTACGCCATCCTAATGCAATAATTACAAAAAGAACGCCGGCATTAATGCAAGAGTTGTGAAAATGCAAAAGGTTTAATTTATGTTAACGACGATCGCAAAAGAGGAAGATTGTAGTAAATCGATTGAGCGTCTGCAGCGGATTAGTCGACTAATCAGCACTTCCTCATGCGCACACGCATCAGTCCCGTTTCAGCCGGATTGACAATCAATGGCAAAGTCGCATCGTATCCGCGTGCGGAGCTTTCATCGCCGTCAAATGGTAAAATCGAAGATTAATGAATTGTAAAGTGCACATGCCAAAAGCAAACATGCACCCAACCCAACGTCGTGGATGCATGCAAACCCATCCCAAACGGCAACGTAAGCGCACATGCATATGTTCATTATAACGCCAAATGCGCGGTGCAATGATGCGCTCGCGTGGTTTAAGTAACAAGACCGACTTAACTGTTCATCAGATCGGTTATTGCCATTCACGCAGATCTAATGATGTAACGTCGCGCGCGCTCGCGCCCGAGAAGCGCGAAAAGGACTGTTTAACGACGAAATCTGCAAATGCTTTGCCTTTTTCTCTCTTCCTCGCAATCTCCTCCTCGCCCGATTGCCGGCAGGGTATGATTATCGCAATGAGTAATGTCGATGCGTTGATAAATCGCATTGTCGGCGTCCGAAAGAGTAATCGTTCTCGGGCGATTTTATAGGAAGCGTTTGGAAGTACCGTTCGTTCGGTTATTACTTATTACTTATCGCGTATGGCAGGTAAATGTCGCAAATCAAAATAAAACGTAATCGGCAACCAAATGAATTCGTTATTAACCGCCATGCACAAGTAAGCGCTGGTCGATACGATTAATTGCAGATTATTAAATCCTACCTTATTTCCGCGTGACCGTGAAGAGACGGATCGGCGTCGCCGTCGACCATGCGAACTGCTTCTGCTCGGGCACTCGTCCTTCGATGACACTGTATTGAGCACCTAACGCAAAGACACCTAGCATTGAAATCTTCAATCGAAATTAGATTCTTACCTATTATACATACCAAGAAGAGTAAGAAATTCCGCCAACGTCTCCGGATTGCGTTCGGTGCACACCAAAATCATTTGCGCCTCCTCATCCTGTAGGAAACGGCCGATTGATTCGATTAGCAATGGAAATAAACTCGCATCGTAGACGACATCAGCGGCGAGTAACAACTTCGTCCGCAAGCTGTCCGCCAAGTACGGCTCCTCTGCACTTCCCCAAGAGTTTTCCACCACGTTTATCACACTATCAGCAACCCGCTCGCGAAGCAAACACTTTGCGCTGCTTCTCGGCAACGATTCACATTGCAATTCGCACAAATTCAACCGAATATTGTCACATAAAGTGTCCAGCACGCGCGCGTGGCAATCGGTTAGCACTACTTCCGCGGGCGCACAATTCAGAAGGGCTGTGAGCCCAACAAGACCTACACCGGCGCCCAATTCCACAATGACCTGGTTTTCTAAACGCTTGCGATTCGCGAGACACCATTCGGCCAGCACGAGCGCTGCCTGCCACGAGGTGAGACCTGAATGATAAGAACTCAACGAATATAAACAAACACAAAAACGGTATTGAAAAGATAAAAAATACTGATGTGATTGACATTGACAATCACTCACCCACACTCACCGGTTGTGCCGTCGGAGATGATCTGCACGTGCTCGCACAAGCTAATCACCGCACTATCAGTAACGTAATGTTTATAGCACTTATCGGAAGCGTCCTGACGCACAATGAGCTCGCCGAGAGCGTCGTACACGCAATCGTTCACTAGGCCGTTGTCCGACTCCACAGTGCGGATGAGGAACTTGACGAAGGCCTGCTGGTAGGCGATTCGCGTTGGCAGCTGGATGTTACGCACGTGCCGAATGGTCGCGTTTATCACCTGCTCCTGTACGTCCCAATCCTTGATCCTTGGCTGCAAAATGCATTAGGATTAGATGAAAAACACCAAACACATGCATGAGGAGGTAACCTCGATACGGAAACCTAGTTTCACTTACATCATAGATTAACTCTTTGATGGGGAAATTGCTTAAGAAATGTCGGGAGAGGCTCCGCACATACTCGTCGAACATTGTATCTGTTTATCACATGTTGCCGAAAGTTTTACACTAATTTGTTGTGAATTGCGAATCAAACAAACGTGGCATT
Source organism: Myllaena sp. GC000078 (assembly GCA_030264135.1). Lineage (NCBI taxonomy): Eukaryota > Metazoa > Arthropoda > Insecta > Coleoptera > Staphylinidae > Myllaena > Myllaena sp. GC000078. Next base: position 12,024 of record JARJDR010010968.1, on the reverse strand, counting down.
GAACTAGTTTCATCCACGAGTGCACAACACCAACCACGAAAGCAAATTAAATGTAGTATCGTATTGCTGGCGAAATCTATCGGCGAACTTTATATTATTTTATTTCGGTTTTGTTTAAAATATTGTTAAAACACAAACAATTTAATAAAAGATTGTCACTTTATAAGATAATGGAAGAGTTAGTTGGTGACATTATTTGATTGCGAATAAGATTAAAGAAATTATTCTGTTTTATAAAATTAGAGATATCTTCCGGAATGCGCGCGCCATGTTAGAAGCGTAACCATCGGCCTGTCAAACGCGAAGAGCGCTTGCTTTGATTTTGATAACAAATCGAATCAAGAAACTCTTTATCACTTCTTGCGGTGCAATCTACCCAACAAAGTGCAGCGGAACATGTGTTAGAATACGAGTTGCAATAATGGTCACCAAATAGGAAGCATCGCAGCCAGACAATGTCCGACACTCCATCCAGCCGCTTCGAGAAGTCTCTCGGCTTGCTCACCACCAAGTTTGTAACACTGCTCCAGACTGCCAACGGCGGCGTGCTGGATTTGAAAATGGTAAAAAACACCCTCGCAAAACTACCCTCGCTATAATCATTATGGTATGGCTTCTTCACAGGCCGCTGATCAGTTGGCTGTGCGACAAAAACGCCGCATCTACGACATCACAAATGTCCTGGAGGGAATTGGCCTCATTGAGAAGAAGAGCAAGAATAGCATACAATGGAAGTATGTAACCACTTTCCTATTTATTCGGGAAATAAACCATCTTTGCCTTTCATTTCTAGGCCATATACATACAAGGACATGTTTCAAAACTCCACAGGCAGTGGGGATATTGCCAACAAAGTTTCTGAACTCAAATCAGACATCAGTGAGCTGGATGATGTGGAAACAACACTGGATATGCATCTCTCGTGGTTGGAGCAGAGCCTGAAGAATGTCACCAGTGATAAGGACATGAGCAAGGATCTGTATGTGAAGAGGGATGATCTGAAGACGGTCACCACTGAGGAGGATCGAGTGATACTTTTGAATCTACCCATCAATTCACATCTTAAAGTGGACGACGAGTGTCCGACCGGTTATAAACTAAGAGTGCGCACGAAAAGCGGTGTGATACGTGCGTGCGCGAGTAAGGACGATTTTTATAATGATGAGGAAGAGACTTTACACACAAAGGTGAATAGTGTGGGAGAAACTAAAGTGAATGTGAAGAGAGAACTGGAAGAGAGTGAATCAGATGAGGACATTCTCACAGCAACCATATTGCTTAGCAAGCCACAAGTTACAAATAGCAGTAGATCAAGCAGTAAACGGCGGAAAATTAGCCACGGCAAAGCGAAGTTTGTTCCTTTGGATAAGTGCTTGAATTTGAAACCGGATTTCGCGTTTGAACTGTTAGAAACCGAGAGTGCGGTCGATTTATTCGATCTACAAACATAGTGTGTAATAAGTGGGTAATTGTAGAAACTGGAAGTTAATTTAATTTTGTCTTTCATCCAAGACTGTAAAGTTATATCATGTTCAATAAAAGTCAATAGATGTATTTGATCAATGTATGTGAATATAGTCTAAGTTGATTGACGTTCGTTATTGGATGTAAGAAATTTTGTACATTGAAGAAATAGTATTTTTTAAATTATGTATGTATTATCTTCGAGGATTTGAATCAATTTTATAATCTGGATTACAAATAAACTGTATAGCCAATTCATTTACATAATTGGTTTTAAATCACTTTATGAGGAAACTTTCTGAATCATCTGAATGCTTGACAGAGAATGTAAGGCAAATAATTAGGAATGTAAGAAAATCTTACTTATTAAATATGAAATAGAATTAAAATCAATCTGAAGCACGTGCAGCAAGAAAGTATGAACGTTCCTAACCTAAAACCGGAGCATTTTATTAACAACATACCTAATTCTTTGCAATTATAATTCACACGAATAGCAACAAAAAGATGGCATTATTTTTCCGGCAATTGCTAACCAAGCCCTTCTCAGGTAAGCATCAATATTCGTAATTACTATTATTTCAATATTCTCACCAAATAATCTCATGCAGGGTACCCAAGTGCCATAAATTCAGCTACGATTCGGTTGTATTCCTCCTCAAACGCAAAAGATGAAAAGGATTCCGACCCAGATCTACCACTATTCGACATGCCCAACCCATACCTGAAAGAGAAGCAGCAGTGTATTCTGTGCAAACACAAAATTGATGTGAACTACAAGAACGTTCGGCTCTTATCACAATTCCAGTCTTCATACACTGGCAGAATTTATGGCAGGCACATAACAGGCTTATGCAAAGCCCAGCAGGAAAGGGTTGAATCCGAGATCATCAAGGCACAATCAGCTGGCCTGATGGGATATTATAATAAGGACCCAGTTTTCCTCAAGGACCCAAAATTGTTTGACCCTGATAGGCCCACAAGACCTCATCGATTTTAAGAACTATCAATCCATTCTAGTTCATAGCATTGTTTGTAATTATGCTGGTTTACACAAAAGTCAAGAAAATCAAGGATTGCACATTGTAGGATTTATTGCTTTTATTCAAAATGGCATTAGAAAAATTGCAATTCAATCAAATGTCCGACTTTTTGTATGTAACTAACTTCTTTACCGAAAAATACACACCATTAAACTGTAAACAATCATTTCACTTCATAAGATGTACAACTTTATGAATATGTAATAACAAAATCAATTACTGTAATCAATTATTGCAGTAATAAACAAAATAGTTATATACATCCATGTCCATCATTGTAATGTTCATATTTTGTTTTGTGTCCTTTTTTAGAGAATAAGAATTGTGGATTCAATCAGAAGACTTCATTCTGAGAGAATGCTATTTACATAATCAGTGACAGAATATTATGTTTTAACACCTACAAATATTAATTTCTCATAGGAATATCGTATCAATACATATTTATGAAAGGTATACATCATTGTTTTGATTAATTAATTAATTGGATTTATAGATATATCCTTCCTGCAACTATCTATCAAGAATTCATGTAAAACGATCGAATATTTACTCAGCTATCATTAAATTACTAGTTTTGAGTAAATAGTTGAAATAAATGAAAGCGAGTTGTTGTCATGAACCGCAAAGAAGTCTTAAACTGAAACAAAGCGTGAGACAAATGAAGGAAAAACAAATCCACTCACAGAGTGATCCCATCACCCCGCAGCTCCGCGGGTCAAAGCTGGCGATGCTTGAGCTTCGCTTGTGCCATACGCAGCAGATTATCGAAAGACTCTGGCCCCTCGCTGACGTCGTCCAAATCAAGCGGTTGATGGTTGAGCCACCAGTAGTCGTAGTCATCATCCTGCACGTTATCCAAGTCAGCGTACGTAGCCTTACAGAATATTCGCCGACCGCCAAAGCTGAGATCGTACCGTGGCCCATCGGGGTCATCATTTCCATGTTCGACCGCCTCGTAAGCGTCCTCCTTGTGCAAAAATGTCACGAAACCGTAGTTCACAGCGCGCCGCCGAAAGTGCACGCTGACCTTCGTGATCGGGCCGAAGCGCGCGAAACGTTTGCGCAAATCCTCTCTGCCCGTGTCTTCATCAATGCGTCCCACATAAACAACCCTTCGCTCCTCCACTTCCTGCATGTGCTCCTGATAGCGGCGACGCACTGGCGATGGCGTGCGGCTTCTCACTGGAGACGCAGACGGCGAGCGCGACGTTGACGACATGCTCGATGAATGGCCTGTGATTGATGAGGACGACGATGTGCGACGGTGTCTGCGGATGCGTTCGCGGCCGCGTAATGCACGCGAGTGTAGGGTCTGCATGGAAGAGTTGACAACTTGCGCCTTCAATGCGTTCGTGTCCACAAAGATAATGGTCTTGTCTTCGCCGTGCTCAGCCTGCGGCTGGTGCGTTTTGTTTCTCACAGTTCCCGGCAGACGCTCGACAATGGAGCCGATTAGTGAGTTCGGCCCGATTTTGATGCTCGTGTTCTGCAGAATCTGCTCGATGTGACCCCATGACTCCTCGGTGTTGGTGCCGATGCTCACCAATGTCTTCATCACCAAATTGCGCTGTGGCCGGGGCTGCTCAATCTTGACTGGGACTTCCGCTGGAGAAGCAGCGGTGGCATCCACGATCGGAGGCAGCGGCGTCACACTCGGCCCCTCTTTCTTGATGCGATCCAGCGCCATTTTCATCAGCATTTCGGTGTGTTTCAATCGGCGCGCGTTTTCATCCTCGTCGATAACAGCACTTGACCGCTCACCCTTCTGCAGACGTTGCTTGTACTCCTCCAAATTCAGTTTCTTCTTAATGGTATTCGTTTTCAACAGCGAGACCATTAATTTGCCGTCGGAACTCTTCACCGTTGGCTGTGTGCGAATCACACTGTTTTCGTCCTCTTCGCACGAGGAGAAACCCGAATCCTTCTGCGAGCCAGAATCCTTTTGCGAGCACGAGTCCTTTGGCGAACCGGCGAAATTACAGTAGTCATGATCCAGAAACACCGCCGACGTATCGGCTTTCGGCGATCCCATCATCGTTGTCTTCTTGTTGCTGTTGATGATTTTATTCGCCAGCGTCGAATTACTGATTGGGTCGTTCCTCTGGTGCGACTTGCGTTTGGGCGGCACGATGGGTTCGATGACTGGAATTGCCTTGCGTTTGCTCGATTGGCGAATGCGGTCAATCAATTCCGCGGGAAGCGCGTCCAGGATTTGCTTATTCTTGCCCTTCTGCAAATCACTCGATGACTCCGGTCGCAGTGATGAGTTCTCCACTTTCACTTTCTTCTCTTCCTTCGCGTCCCGAAAGTCAAGCTGGCGTTTCTCAACGTTTGACGGCTTATTGGCAACTTTATCAACAACCTCCTGCTTAAGTCTGACCGGTGGCTTCTTAAATTCCACCACCGGTTCGGTCGGCTGGGAATGCGTCTTCTTCAGCGTGTTATTAGTTGTTTCGGTAGCTTCGAATTGCTCCAGCAGACTATCAAGATCGCCGGCCTGCAAGACAGGTTGGCTGATCGGCTCGACAGTCTCCACATCCACGTTCACATCCTCGTCGTCCTCGTCCTCATCCATTTCGTCAACGAGGTAACGCATGCGAGTCATGTCGATGCGTTTGCCGCCGAACTTCGGCGGCTCGACCTTTACGTCGGATGCGGACGCCACCTCCTCGTCGGCCCCGCCAACCACGTAATCGGCGATATCAAATCCCCCATCCGTGAGGCGAATGTCATCGTCGGAGATGTTCAACGCGTGATTCGGAAGGTCCGGCGCGATCGGATCCAAGTGCACGAAGTGGTTCCAATCGCTGATTACCCGGCTAAAATCCTCCTTAGTCGGGGGCGACGAGGAGAGCGCAAACGACGAGTCGGTTGCCATCGGTATGAGACCCATGTCGCCATTGAGTCTGTAAGGTTACCGAAATAAGGATAACGCCGCATGGCATGAGGATGGGGATCAAAGACGTACTCCCTTTCAAGGTCGAGGTTGTCGAGTGACCAGTGCTGGATGCCATCATCGTACCCATGTGAATCTTCGTCGGGAGAGTTCTAAATTGAACGATATATGTTTAGATTTGAGACTCGAGTTTTGCTTAAGTTGAGTTAAGCTTACTAAGAAGTAAGTGGAGAAGTCTTCTTCCTTATGAAAGTTCAGGAAACTGGCATCCATCCCTTAGAGTCGGTGCCAGTGGGGTGGTCAACCTCTTCTTCAGCGACACTAATCTGGCACTGCTTCTGCGTGATGAGAAACAAAAGCCGGAGGAATATTGAGAATGTCAACGTTGTGAAATATGATTAAATAGCTAGCATGTTAGCAACCAGTTTTGTAAATACTGTCGTCGCATTACATTGTCGTTGGTTAAATTCGGTAAATAAACCTCAGATAACAACGGTTATATCGTCTGAATATGAATTTAAACCCTTACGTTGCAATTAAATTAAGTTGAAATCCTCTTATTTTTAAGTTTCATTATAAAACTATTACATTCATATATCTTACTACATATTCCCAATCATGGTTGATTATAACAAACTTCAAAGATAAAAAACGAAACTTTCTAATCTAAATGGATCAGTGAACAATTTATAAATTAGACAGTAAGGTTTCTAGGATCACGCGTTGTTTCCCTCAAATTAATTAGTAATTGGCGAAAATGCATATAACTTTGCGGTTTACTAACATTGCAAAGCATGCAAGTTTTGGAGGTGGCTGACACATCATTGAAGGCCGAACCTCAACGCCACACGCGCGCGCGCACCCATACGCCGTGAAAAAATGCGCGCATGCCGCGCGGCACCGACAACAATGCTATAAACAATCTGCCCGCTGCCAAGATTTCTGGAATATCCACATTGTAACAATGCCATGCGACACACGATGCTCCTTCAACGGTATCGGGAAGCAGATTCTACATCCACGCATATTGCGCGATTCGATGCGGGCCACATGGCGGACCATAGTGCTTCCACGTTCACGCTCAGCTCCGGCCGAAGGAACGCACAAACGACATGGACGAATCTCACTTCCTTGGGGAAATCACAAATGATTCACGCGATGGAAAGGGTTGTTGTCGGCGCCTTTCAACGTGGTGGCCCGATCGCGCGCGCACCGCGTTGGCGCGAGAGGTTAAGTGGCAGCGTGCACGCATATTTCGCGCAAATACTCACGGCTCACACGTCGCCGCGTCGGCGATGATGCACCAGGTGGTGGCGTGTGCGCTGCGGATGGTGTCGGTGGTCAGTCTGCTATGTGAAGCGATGTATCTTCACAAATCTGCAGGTTTTTGCGTCTTCGGACGAACATGTGGATGGGTACGGTGCACGGCACTCACTCACTCCACCTCACTCACTCACGCCGCCAGTGAAAGGCAAGTGCATTTGATGACGTTACTGTCGTTGGACGTCATTTGACGTGCTCCAGGAGGCGCGCTTGCAACCAGCCTCACTTGCTGAAAATATTTTTGGCAGATGTCTCAAGAAGTGTTTCGCCGAATTTCACAATTGAACAATGGCCGGTGTATTCCCAAAAAGAAACGCATCTGGTAGAAAACAGTGGACAGTTAATGGTAAGTTGATATTAATTACATTCCATCCAATTCACACAAGGAGGTTGAAACACGATTGTTACGGTTTGTTTATTTATTTTGGATGTAACGCAATTTATTTATAGATAATTCTCGCGGTTCACTGAATCGCCTGCGAAACCAACTGGCGAATGATGGATGCCCCGATTCGCAAGTGGTGCTTGCAAAACAATTATTAAGTGATGACCAAGGTATGTTTATGAAAAGATTTCATTAATATATTTGCTATGTTCGCGTTTTGCAGATTTTCAAGATCGTCGCGCCAATGCTCGGCTTGGAGTTTACTGGCTGATCAAAGCATCTGAACAAGGCAATATTGAAGCGACTGAACTCCTGAAGCAATGCCTCCTCACTGGCAAAGGCATATCAGAGCAGAACTACCTGGATGTGAAATCCTGCATCACCATGACCCAGGATGAGAAACTGGCTAGAAAAGCAGCCAGAGAAATGTTTGCCAGCCTCTCGAATGGCAGTGAATTCATCACCTCTGAGCAGTTGCAGAGAAAAATGCTGGAAATTGATAGGGATGGCAAGAACAATCTGCACATGTCCAATCAGAATGGTGATTGTGTGGGCAATGGTGATGCCAATTATATTGGGGAGTTGGTGGACAATTACAGCCGGGAGGACTCTGAGGAGGAAGTGGACTGGTCGCAACGCGCCGAGCGACCCGAATATAGTGAGAAACTCACCGAGGATCACCTGGTCGAGGCAGCGGTGAATTACGCGCAGGGTCAATTGCCGCTCGTGAATCGCATCCTTTCATTAACCGTTCCCAATCTCAACGCACTGGATCATATTCCTTACGTGCAACGATCTCTTCTTCACCCGCTTCTATCCATCTCAATTATTTATTACAAATTGATTCGGTTTCTCGGTCGGCTGTCGCTTAGTTTTCTCAATTTCTTCAAGTCCGACTTCCAAATCATTTACTTATTAATCATCTACACACTAATCAGCACGGAAAATCTGCTGCACATCTTTCCATTAATCATTTATTACTCGACCATTGTTATCATGATCATTACGACGTGTTGCATGCTGCAAACGAAACGCGAATTTTTCGATTTTCGCATTTGGTCCGGCTTGTTTCTCACGTACTCGGGTGGCTCTCTAAACGCGGAACAAGCTGAGTATCAGTATATCAAAAACAACATGAAACCGTACGGCCAATTCTTTCTCGCGTTGCTGGTCAACTTTTTCGTGTATCCCATCATCGCCGAAATCTATATTCCCCAATCGGAATTGACAATACTCTCGTTTTGCATTACTTTCATGACGCTGTTCGGTTTCATGTACAAGCGGCGGTCGAAGACCGTCGTCGATTTCTGGATACTGTTAAGCTTCGCGGTGAATGTGCTTGCCAAATATCCCTACGACACCGACACGGTCGTCACCCAAGGGTGGCGATATCTTGACTTGAAGGTACCCACGCTGGCCAGTTATATCGTGGGCAACGGCATCGATTTCTGCATCAATTTCAAATCGGTGCTGTACGCTTTCATCCCGGTGATCTTTTTCAAAATCGCGTACAGGGATAATTGGCACGGCATTTACAAATACTTGATACCGCATTGCGTGACACTCAGCTGGTTCCAAGTGGTGGTTATCAGTTCGCAGGGCGCGACGATGTACGGTCTCATACGCGGTACTTTAGCCTTGGTTGGGGTTGTTATGTTCCTTCCCCTCGTGGGTCTCACGACCATCCTCTTACCAGCGGCGGCACTGAGCAAATGGCTAATGACCAATGACCACTTGTACACCATCTGCCTGTTTGCGCTCTTTGTCGTGATGGGCATATCAATATGCTTCATCATCGCGAAGAGCCGCTTCAAAAGCTACACCTCGCAAGTGCAGGTGCTCATTGGCATGCTGGCCCTCTACTTCTTCATCCACAATGCCATGCAGGAGACGAGCTATGCAGTTGATCGGCCGCTGGAGAAAACAATCAGCTACGAACAATATCAGAAGTATTGCCATGAGCACGCGTGGAATCTGAAGAACTTGGCATCGTCGCAGATACGCTGCGCGAAGTTGGATAACGTGCCGGTTACGTGGGAGGGCTACGTTCATCAAGTCCGAATCAAATCAACGACCAACAGTTATAAGAATGTCGTTAATAAGCTGCCGGCTGGATTGCGCAGTTATTTAACTTGCTACTTCGGTGATGAGATTGTCCCCGATTGTGATAGGACCACAGAAGATTGTCTACTTTTATATGATATTATGGAGTCGACGAACGGCAAGTGCCATTTGGATCGGCACGATGTGTACGTGTTCGAGATTATGGTGAAGATGCATTCGGGGATTTGGGGCAAGGGCGCCGACGTGTATTTGGAGGCGGACGCCGTGGAATTGAAGGCGTTTAGCTTGAAGCTGCGGCAGGATGATCAGATTTGGTTTAAGGGCACACTGGTGCGGCCCGGGGAAAGACGCATCCATGTGAAGATCAACGAAATTGGGTGCACCACGTGCCAGGATAACACGTTGCTCATCGCACGGACGCGCGACGACGAAATTGGCTTTAACAATGAGAAACTTTTGGAGTATTTACTTGTTGGATTGAGAACTATTCTAAATTGTATTTTCTACCCAATTTTTGTGTTCAAATAATGCGTGTGTTATCTATATTTCTTTTTCGATTTGAAGTGCATCCTTAAACATGTTTCACGTATCAGAAAATGTATTTATGAACGTTTTTAATGTAAATAAAGAATCTATTGTCAATGGCAAATGTACTATTTACTTCTAACATTTATTACGTATGATGTGAAAACATTAGCGTTATGTGTATAATGGTTTGTACATTAAAATTCGCTAATTTGAAATTGGCAACATTTTTTGTATTGCATGTTACGTCGTTTTTCTATTTTTATGCGATTGGCATTGAGATTACTCATTAGCAGCCTTTATTGCCATTGAAAGAGATTTATGCAAATCTGTTAAGTTATTTATTTATGAAATTTCTTTGTAAAACGATAATTTTTTGATAAATATAGTTAAACTTCACCAACATCACGATCTGACTATCCTTCCTTGCACCTTCTCTCCCGCTGCCAAGAAGCAGACGTCGATCTACGTCATCTTCATTGTGCTTCAGGTCCTGTTGGATTCCAATGTTTACCGTTTACCGATGATAAAAAAGCTTGTCGCTGTATGAGACCACCACCGGGGGTAATGCAATGCGGCGAATCACCTGGTGACACTGGTTTTGTCCTCCAGGAAGGAGGAGAACTCCTACAGAGCACCTGGTGCACATGTTGGTTGTCGTTTTCCAGAAGGATTCCTGACTGATTTGCGTCACTGCCAGCCACTTGAATACTAGTGTTAATACAAGAAAGGTTCCAGGTTGCTTTCTCCAAGTGGTTTCACGGCTGCAAAAAGCACTAAGTCCGAGAAAAAGACCTGGTGCCGGATAAGATCAACATAACCATAAAAATTTCTTGTGTCGGTTCAGATGCTCGACCACGTCTAGAACCGCAACGGACACGCTCCACGTTGAATGTATACTGTGGAAAATCGTTATAATACATGACCTCATCATAATTAGCGCATTTTAATTAGTAAATCAACAAATTCCGCATGTGTACCACCGAACTCGGAAACAGAGCAGAGAATCGGTCTGCATTTGATCTGCGACCGGTTTCCCGATGAATTCCACATGGCGATTCGATTGGCGGTGATGGATTTTGTCGCCAGTGCTTCATTAACAGTCTAATTAAACATCGCATAGTCATTCATTGGGTTATATGGGGGTAAACAGTCGGTACATTCAAATTCGTTAAAATGCTTTATTTTTATTCGAAATAGCTTTAAAACAATCTAGACATTACAATTTATGGATTTATGTGAAAATATTGAGGAGTTATGAATGTTTTTTAAGATTTATTAGCAATTAAAGAAATTGTTATCGACCGAAGATTGCCGATTGGCAGTCGGAGTCGACCGAAGTGTCAAAATATTCAAATCGCTCCGCCCACTTTTACATAAAATCAGTCTGTTAACGACTACGGGTGGGTGCGCACGGCCCTCTCGTCGCTCCCGCTATTTTAGTCAATAATTCATGCAAATCTTTTGCTAATTACGTGATTTTACGCCCAAACCATTGTCAATCGGTCGCCCAACACGTGAGGGCATGCGTTCGTGCAAAAAAATCGTTTTCAAATCATGCGAAAGTTGTGCAATAATTTCATGCGGGCAATTTGGCGGGCAATAGCGGCAGCGGCCTTCCGATATTGAAGGTTATGGTTAATATCAAAAAAGTCAAATTGTCACTTGTCGTTGAGTGAATTTTTACTTCCGGTGGCCATATTTGTTGACGAATAGTTTTCATTCGTGTGAAGCGGTGTAGTAAATTGCTATAAACTGAACAATCGTGAACTGTGTGTGCTGTTAAAGTGCCAACGGATTAGCAGCCCATTTGGATTAGCAGCCATCGCTCCCGTGCGAGAGACGACATCATCCCTCACGCCGGGAGCAAGGTATAAGGTAGGAAACGTGGCAAAAGGCCACCGACCAGAGGGTGATTCTCGTGTGCGAGCACATGTCGAATGTGGTCGCGTGCGGGAGTCAGTCGCTTCGTGGTCGGTGGGCAAGTAGCTGACGCAACGAGGGTCATCACGGTTAATGGATTACTGGACCTACTGGAAATAAACAACAACCATAAGGTTTTTCTTTGCATGTGTTTGTGTTGCGCCTATGTTCCATCAGAACAAAATCAGTCACTGCATGAAGTGTTTTCAGTTTTTCTTTAACCGCGAAAAGTAATAGTTCAATACTTACACGAGATCACTTGGAACTCGTTGCGCTTCGTGTGCGCATGAATCGTTATCAGTTCGAAGGACGTGGCACATTTTGCCTTTGGCATTGCTGCTCACGTTCCAACAATCGGCCGTCCCGCGCGGCGGCCGCAACCTCTTCGCGGGCACACC
>JARJDR010010957.1:0-36762 GCA_030264135.1 Myllaena sp. GC000078 | reverse complement strand
AATCGGAGATAATCAGAAAAATACGAACGTTGATTGAATGTGACCACTGCAGATTGGAAGATTATTGGCGTCTTTCCCTTGCCGCCTGCCTGAATTACGGCTGCTGCTTGCTTTCGCCTCTCTGTCCCATCCCCGCACTCACTACCGCCGGATTACGTGTCAATTTGCACTGCTCCCTATTTCACCACCACCACCACCAGCACCACCACGCCGCGTCCCTCTCGAGCGTTGAGATAAAAACTCATAAACAAATTTAGTACGCGAAATCCAGTCTGCCGCATGAGACGCGAGCGGCGCGAGATTCGTTATTATTTTCTTATTTCGCCTCGTGGCAATATGCGCGGTTCGCGTTGCTTATAAATAGCTCCATCTCAGCTTTACTCAACGACTGCATGACGACGTCTCGCCCATATTCCATTATGCGATCGTAATGCTTATTAATTTTCTCATTTTGCGAGGAATTTTCTGCATTTCTTTTCCAATTTGCGTCTCGTGGTGCGCTGCGTGTAGTTACACGGCACGGCACAGCGCGTCGGCGGCGGCGGCGGAGGCCAAATGGATTGCGTAAATACGTAAATACGTACACTCCAACCAAAGCATCGCAACGCGACTGCAGCGACGAGCCCGATGCCCGTATCTTAAGAACGAATGAATTTTTGATATCTTTACATTCGCGTTTGTAATTGTCCGCATCCTCCACCGCCCACCCAACCCACCTGGGTGGAGGATATATATTATGTATCCGTTGTTGTAGGTAGGTATTAAGCAAATTTCAATCGCAAATCGATTGCTGCAATTGCTGGACGATTGTTGCCGCCGAAATGCAATTGCTCGAGTGCAGGTGAGTACAACACTCGGTGTATAAATCATATCTGCATAGATAGATTACCATTAGATGATTAAATCAATTTGCAGAGCACGTCGCGCGTACTAGCGTGCGTGCCAGCACGATGCGCCGCGGCCTAACTTCGACCGCGTGTCGGCACGTGCGCGTCGGCTAGCTAGTGCGACGAAGAACGCGCGCGTCGGAGGCGGCGTCGGCGCCGCCCATTGCCGCCGCCGCCACCGCCAGAGCGTCGTCGTCGTCGCCATCGTGTCGTCATTCCCCGCCGGCCATCGCAACGCGTCACGCATGCACGAGGGCAACATAATTAATGCTATCAGCAATGGGGTCCAAACAACATGATTACATAAATTGTTATATATACAGGCTTACGAGTAGGTATATGTATGTGAATTGTCATTTGAATTCAGCTCACTTGAATTATAACGAACGTATCAAATCGCAATTTTAGAAAGATACGAGTATCTCATGTGTGTTTCGTTCTTCTATGATAATTTCAAGCATTGAATACGAATGCAATTACATTAAAAACACTGCATTTTCATTGTTACATAATGAATTAAAGAGCGAGAAGTATGTATGCAAATAATAGGTATTTTCCGCGTTATTGTTGTAAGAAACGCGCTCTAGTATGTGATTAGGCCAATGCCTGTGCGATTGTGAATGGGGTGTCTCTCTGCTTCGGCGGCTGCGGTAAGTGTATAAATATTTAAAGAGGTCTTAGCACAAGAGCAGGAGGGGTTGGCGACCCGCCGCCGCCGCTGTCGATCGGCAAACAAATATTATGTCGAACTAATAAAGCATTAAGAATCCCTTTGCACACGAATAAAGAAGCACGCCGCTGACACTTTCTCCCGACCGACATCGCGCAAACCCCTTTGTTCCCTTGGCAAAAATATCCCAACATATTGCGTGCACACGGGGCAAGCATCCCCTTCGACAAGCTACCAGTACGGCTCACCCTTCGCGCCTCCAACCCTCGAGCGATTTTTAATGGTTAACCACATGTTACATTGTTACTCTTTGCTCTCGTCGATGAGATCGCTTATAAGAGGCGGGGGTTGGCTCACGACGCGCCGTTGTAGAATGGGATTGAATCGAGTGGCGATTCTTCGATAATACGTTTCAATTTGTTGCCGAGCGGGGCGGAGTTGGAGTGCGTATGTGTTTGCGAGCGTCGCTCGTGAATAGTTAATCCACCCTCTAATATTACCGATTACGACTCGCTTATTACGTTCGGGTGGCGGTTGGGGGGATGAAGCAGGCCTCAACGGTCAGAATTGAAGTGGTATTCGGAAGCCACTTAGAAACACTGAATAGCAATCGGATGTGTATCAAAGTGCCAGGTTGGCAATTGTCACACCTCATCTGCATTATATACCTCATTAAATATAAGAACATGAATACATAAGTATTCGTTTTGAGGAACAGAGGAACAAAGTGTGTTCCACCAAAATAGAGCAGTATCGCATAAACGGTACAAGGATTCTTTCCCATATCAAAGATAATTACGTTGCAATCGCTTGGAAAATGAATGCAAACAATGTCGAATGGTTTACCATGAGCGGGCGGAGAATTAATTGGAAATCGACGCGCCTCGATGCACACGCTTCGCGAATAATACGAGTTTACCGTGATATATCTTATAATGATGATGCAGTTTCGAGTTGCGTTCACATTTCGCAATCACGATCGCGTACGAATACCACCATTCGTTAGAATAGTCCTTCAATATCACAGGCGCAACCGAAACAATACCGGATATGCACGATGATGTAAGGTGACACTATCATAGATGGCGCACCGGCGTTGTTCAAAACTTTCAGAATCATTGAGATTGTCATTGTGACTCGCGATCGCAGTCGGTGGCACAATACTGCACGTGAAAGATAAAAGCCTCCGCATTGAAATTTGGATAACAAAGGTAATAGATAACCACATCGATAGCAATGTCCATCCGCGCAAGTAAGGTATTCGTACCGAATACTCCGAAGGAGATGCGACCGATCAGGTCGAGCATGAAGGTGGCTGGTTTGTAAGGCGGTGACAGTGCCCTAATCGTCTTATCAATTCGTAGTCGCCAAAGCCTGAGGAGCCTGGATGCACGATGGATCGCCGTTCCTCTGGCACTGATCGGCGCCGCGTGCGTTTCAGCGCTGAGGTGGACGTGATTCCTGACACGGAAATGGAAGTCGACGAGCCTGCAACACCGCCACCGCCGCCACCACCACCCGTCAGGATGGTGTCCGCCGTCGAACGCGTGCGCATCCGGCGCCGTGCTGCACAGGCGGCCCGCGAGAGGGAGGCAAAGCGCGCTGAGGAGCGCGCTAAACTGGGCATCACAACTGCATCGCTGCGCCCTTCGCCACGCAGATCGGCGATGAGCCAGGTGCCAAAACCACCACCAGTGAAGCCGGTGAAGGTAGCTCCCAAAATCGAGGAGCCCCCGAAGGCACCCAACAAAACCGTCCGATGCGCCGCAAAGCAACAATTGGCCCAGCCGAAAAATACTCCGCGTTGCAAGCCTCGCAAGTCACCCGCAGAGATGTTGCTGACATGTCGCCCCGTTTCAGTAGAATTGACGCGCGATACAGTTGACGAGCATCTGCAGAAAAAGCGTGTCAAAAAGATGAACTAGTTTACGTGATATTGACAATATTACGTTGACCTGACCGATTCCAACACTAAATTTTTGTGAATTACCGTGCCTTGCCCATCATCATCATCAGAGTGACGTTGGAAGATCACGTGATAACTGGATGCACGCGATAGTGGATTATTGTACCTTGCATTCAAACTAATCGAATTCGCTGTTTTCAGGGCTGCTGATCTTTTCGCAGAGACATCTTCTTCATTGATCTTCTTACAATGTACAATAAAACAATGATGTCTTAAATATAAATCCGTTGCCTGGCCCAATACAATACTAATTCGATCGCGACCGCGCACAGAATGCTGCTACAAGCAAGTGTCATAGTAAATTTGTTTTATTGGTAATCGTTACAATATAATATAATAATAGTGAGCCCAATACCCCAAAAATTTTTAAGAAAAAATAAAGAAATAGAGAGGAAAATACATTAGTTAATAGAAATAGTAATAAAAATAATAATTAATAAATGCATATATACAAAACTCATACGTTCCCAAATTATTTAGCCCTCGTCATCCGTCATAATAATTAATCAACTTCATCGCCTCGCGATCAGCGTTGCGCATTCGCTTGCATTCGTGATAATCTGCGATTTAACATTATAGTAGAGCAATAAAATTTGATAGAATGAAAATATAGATATATAAATATAAATCAAGAATGTAAACTCTCGTTTAAATTTCTAGCCGGTCGCCGTCGCAAAGCTCTTCCGCTGCGCTTCAATCTCGGCGACGCGCGACGCGACCCGTTGTGACAAATCGACGGCCGCTCTCTTCTCGTTTTCAAGTTTTCTTGCATATGTATATTTTGCTAGCACCCTAATGACGTACAACTACTAATATTACAATTTCTTCAGTGGTATAAAAATGGCGTGTAAAAACAGACTCTACAAAAAAATATCGATAAAAACGTTTCCTCCGATCACCATTTAGTATTCCGCTCTCCAAGCGCTCTCAGCTTAAATATAGGTATAAAAAAGTCGCATGCCTCACGATATCCTCTCTCTCACGCATTGCTTTTGATGCTGTCTTCATTAACTGATAATTCTCGTGATCCATTTTGGTTGGTTCCTTTTCTTTTTAATTAAATACGTCTAGCAAAATAATAATTATTAATAATAAATATGTATATATAAATGCGTGTATAGGTTTAGTAGAATAGGGATAAGGGTAAAAAGTAATGAACTTTCAATAAACTTCTTGCCGCCGGTTCGCATTTCTTCATTACAAGTGAGCTGTGGTGTGGCAAAGGCATGCATTGTGTCCGCTGGCAAACCATTCCCGATCACAGGACGACAAAAAAAAACCCTATATCAAGGACTTAGATACCGTTATCATCAATGGCTGAAGAAAAATTGCTTGCTTTTCGGGCTAAGTACACAAAACCGAGTGAATAATACTCCTTCGATTGCCGAACGTCCATGCTTATAGCCATCACGACGTTGCTCGTTCGTCGTACGTCGCTTGCGAATCACTCTTGTCATACAGAATAACAACTCGCTCTCTCAGCGCCTCCGCAATTCCATTCCGCTTGATTCAACCCCAAATTTTTCCAATATTTACATTTGACTCGAGTCGCCGGCATGTGAATGGGGTAGGTGGTTGGCGGCTACGCAAACGAGTGTCTGCAAGAGCAGGCGCGATGAACATGAATGCCGATCGGTTGTCTGATTTGTATGTAGCGTTATTACAGGTGTATGGTGATCGTTTGATTGCTGGTTGGTATTGTTGGTGGTGTTCTTTTACTGAGGAGGGATGGGGCTAAGATGTTGAGCTATGGCCTAGTTTTGCGGATCCTCGCTGTCCATGCTTTCGTCCTGCGCCGAATCGTCACCGGAGCCATTGCCGCTCGCCGGCTGCAGCGAGCCGCGTTTTGCTGCACCACCCAACCGCGATGATGACAGGCCCACATTGCCCGTCCTCCTGATTCGGCAACCACAAAAAAATAAATGTGTTAATCAGTCTTCGGTATCATACATCGGCATAAATAAAGCTCAAATTTAGGTCAATTGCCGATTGGTGGAAAAAACCACTATGATTAAACCAAATCAAGGCGATGTGCAAAATTTGGCTCGACTTGTTCATTCTCACGGTTAGGATTTTGAAATGGTTTAGAATAGAAGAAGCAAAATACGCTATTAGAAATATTAGTGAATGTGAGCAATCATGCAAGCATTCCATCACACGACGGGTGCAGGAAGAAGGCACCTACCAATTGTAATGCTAAAATTCTAGAAGTTATAAATGATAGTTTGCTTGAGTAATTGTTTGTTTTGTGTAGGTTGAAGGAGTAGTATTGACCGGTTTTCATTACGTTTCATGTTTTCGAGCTAGAAAAAAAAACAAAGAAAAGCAACCCAATAATATAAATGAAACAGTTTCCCAAAATCGCTTCCAAGTCGGTGGATGTGCAAGGATGAGGGAAAGGAACTTACGGTTTGACAGCCGCTTCCACTGCGGCAAAAGCCATCATACTCGACTTGATAAACATCTTTTTACTGTGCTTACTGCTAATAGCCCTGATGCGTTGCAAACCACCACCACCATCATCATCATCATCATCATAACCAGAATGGAACATAGATTAAAATGATCAGAGTTAGACGTTGAAGAGACAGGAAGGGAAAATAGCAACGGATGGGACCTCTAAATCATACCTAAAACCAAATGAAATGCCCCGCAAAGGGATGGCGCAATCGTTACCTGAGCTTGCTCTTCAAATTGCTGACCTCGCGCGTGAGCGACTCGTGCGATTCGAACATGTCTTCGCATTCGCGCTGGAACTTGCGCTTCTGCGCCTTCTCGCGCGAGATCTCCTCCTCGGCTTCGTCCAGCTGCCGCTTCAGCATCTTGACGCGGCCGTTCACCTTCTCCAGCTGCTCCTTGTATTGGTCGGCGTGCCGACGCTCGTCGTCCAGCTGCAGCATCAACTCCTTCAGCTTCTTGTCGAGCTTGCGGTTCGTCTTCTGCTGCGCGAAGCGCTCCTTCGCCTCCACCTCGAGCTGCTCCTCCAGGTTGCCGATCTTGCTCTCCAGCGCCGCGATGGTCGCCTTCGTTTTCGTGCGCTGCGCCGTCTCCAGCTCGGCGAGCTTCGCCTTCAGTTCCTTGTTCTGCCGCTCGAACTGCAGCCGCAGCGATTCCTGCTTGGCGGAGGCGGAGCGTTCATTCGCCAGCTCGGCGGTGAGCTGGTCGAGGCTGAGTTGTGCCTTGCGCGTGCGATCCACCATCACCTCGTTGTTGCTCTGCTCCTCCTCCAGCTCCTCCTCGAGCGTAGCGATGCGTGCCTCCAATCGACGCTTTTCGTCGACCATCAGCGTGCCTGCATGGACAGTAAGGAACACATTGCAAGTGCCGACGCATACAGCGAAAGCGATCATACTATACCTTTGTTGGCGTTGCTGTTCATCTCCTCTTGTAATTCGTCGCGCTCCGCTTCGGCAGCTCGTCGCGCCCGCTCGGATGCGGCCAAATCCTCGGTGAGTTGCAGGATGTCCGCTTCGAGCGTCTTCACCTTCCGCTCGGCATCTTTGCTGGCGGCAGCATACTCTTCCCGTGCAGCACGCGCCTCCTCCGCATCGCGCGTCGCTTCCTTGCACTGCTGCTGGCTCTTCTTCAGCTGTTTGAGCGCGTCTTCTTTGAATTTGGACTGCAACTCCACCTGTGCCTCCATTTCCTTCATATCGCCTAACATCGTGCACAATAAAATGATTAGCGCAAATATCGATGCAATTGATACAATAGAAATTGTCAAAATGATGAGAAAACAGCTCTGTGTCGCATAGCAACAATGCGCTGTGAAACAAGTGCACACCCACCTTCGAGCTTCTTCTTGCTGGCAACGGCAGCCGACCGCTGTTTGCGCTCCTCGTCCAATTCGGCTTCGAGATCGCGCAGCTGCTTGACGATGCCGCGTCGCTTCTCCTCGGCCTGCTCCTCCTTCGCCTGCACGTCGCGTTCGAACTGCGTGCGCAGCGCCTGCATGTTCACCTCCAGCCGCAGCTTGGCGTCCTCGGTGAGCTGCAACTCGTCCTCCAGCTCTTCGTTCTGCGTCTTCAGCTCGGCGAGCTGCGTCTCCAGCGCACGCTTCGCCTTCTCCAATTCATGCACATTCTTGTCGGCGGTGCCCTGATTGTTGACAAGCTCGTCCAGCTCAGCCTGCAGCTGTCGCTTCACGCGCTCCAACTCTTCGATCTTTTCCGAGCTCTCGTCCAACTCGCGGCTCAACGACAGCACGCGCGTCTCCTTCTCGCGCGCCTCACGTTCGATGTTGTCACGCTCCTGTGCCATGCGCTCCGACACAGCCTTTTCCTCCGCCAACGTCTTGTCGAAGTTCTTCTGCTTCTTTTCCAGCTCGGCGACCTTACCGCGCTGCGTTTCCAGATCGATGTTGGCATCCTCCAATTCGGCGGCGATCTTCTTCTTACTCTTCTCGAGCTTGTCGTTGGCAACGGTCAACTCTTCAACCTGCCGCTGCAGACCCTCCAAATCCTTGGCAAGTTTCTTCTTGCTTTCCTCCAGAATCGCCGCTTGCTCGGCTTCCTCCTCCGCCTTTTTCTTAAATTCAACCACCTGCGCGTTCAGTGCAAGCAGTTGCTTCTCGAAATTGCGCTTGGCCTCTTCCTCCTCCTCGAGCTGGTCACGCAACGTCTCCTTTTCGGCTTCGAGCTGACGCAGCTTGGAGGACAACGCCAGCTTCTGCTTGGTCTCCTCTTCGAGTGCGATCTGCGCCTCGGTGAACTGCGACTCGATGGTCGTCTGGCTCTTCTGAGCCGCGGACGCCTTGAGTTCGGCGTCCTCCAGCTGCTGCGCAACGTTCTCCGATTCCAGCTGCAATTTCGTTGCCTTCTCGGCGAGTTCTTGCCGGCTGCGCTCGGTCTCTTGCAGCTTAGCTTGCAACTCGGCCAGTTGTGCCTCGGCCTGCTTCCTGCGACGATCACCTTCTTGTCGCGAGGCGCCCACATTACGCAGTTCGCTCGCCAAGTCAGCGTTCTCCGCCTCCAGCGTTTGCTTGGTCTTCTCCAGCTGGCCCTTAGTCTTCTTCAGGTTCTCCAATTGCTCGTTGATGCTCGCGATTTCGGTGGTGTGCTTGTGGCGCAGATCGCTCATAGACATCTCGTGCGATTGTGTATCCTCTTCAAGGCTCTTCTTGAGCGTTGCCAGCTCCTGTTCGCGCTTCGAGCGCAGCTCCTGCTGCGCTGCCGTAGTATCCAGCGAATCGAGCAGTTCATTCTTGAGCGCCTCCAGTTCCTCGTTAAGATCGCGCTTCATGCGCTCAGCCTTGCCGCGCGCTGCCTTCTCCGCTTCGAGGTCCTCCTGTAATTCGGTTAGCTGGCTCTCGTATTCGCGCAGCGCCTTGTGTGCTGCCGCCTTACCGGCCGCCTCTTCGTCGACGCGCACCATCGCCTGCGCTAGCTCCTCCTCACGTTTGCCCAGCTGCAATTGCAGATCCTCCAGCTGCGTGCGCTTCTCCTGCAACTGTTCCTTCAGGTCGGACACCTCGCTCTCGATCTTGCGCTTCGAGCGATCGGCCTCCTGTCGCTGCTGGTGGTCCTTCAACAGACGCTCCTCCAGCTCCGCAATGGACGCTTCGTGCTTCGTCTTCAACTTGGCGAGATGCTTGGCTTTCTCCTCCTCTTCGGCGAGTGCCTGCGACAAGTCGTTGGAGCGCTCATCGAGCAGTTTCTTTTCCTTCGCCAGCTTCTGATTGGTGTCGTCCGAGAGCGCAAGGTCCTCTTCGAGCTTCTTCAGTTTGTTGTCGCACTGCACTTTCTCCAGCTGAAGCTTCTGGCGTGCAGCTTCCTCCTCTTCGAGCTGATCCTCGAGGTCCTGAATCGTCTGCTGCAACTTCTTCTTATCGTTGCCGAGCGCATTGGCACGCTCTTCCTCCTCCTCCACGCGCGCTTCGAGGTCGTGCAAAATCTCCTCGAGTTCCTGCTTGCGCGCCGTCAAACGCGCTCGATTCTCCTCCGCTTCCGCACACAGCTCAACCTCCGCCTGCAGCTGCTCGGCGAGAATGGTCTTCTCCTCGAGTGCGGTCTGGTACTTGCGCTCGTACTCCTGCGCCGACCTCACATGCGATTCCAGCTTATCCTTCACCTGCTTCAGCTCGTCCTCCTTCTGCATGAGCTTCTCCTCCTGCTTGGTCACCTCGAGGAGCGGCTTCACCTTCGTGTACAAGCGCCACCACTGCCAGTTGCGCAGCTTGAGATACGCGGAGCAATTGCGCTGTATGATGCGGATCGCATTGAGCTGCTGCACGCGCTTCTGATAGTTGCGGCGCGAAAGGAAACCGCGACAGAACGCTTGGAAATTGACGATCAGATCGGTGATCTTGTAATCGCGCTCCTCCTCCAGCTGGGCGAGCACGCCGGCGCGGAAGAAGATCTTGCTCTGCCCGATGCGATACAGATTGCTGTCCAGCTCGAGCGACTTGATCATCGTCTCGCACGCCTTCTTGCCGTCCATGAAGCCCTTGTTGATCACGTTCGGCGTGAGCAGCTCGTAGCGCTGACGGAACTCCTGGAACGGTATGCGATTGGGGAAGCCCTGGCGGCAAATGCGGATGCCCTCGAGCACACCGTTGCAGCGCAGCTGATCGAGCACCAGCTGCGCGTCGATCTTGCCGGCGCGCTTCTCGTGATTCGGAATGATGCAGCGCACAAAGTTGGGATTCGTGTTGCGCAGCGTCACCATCAGGTTCGCCAGCTGCTCCTTGTAGAGGTAGCTGACGGTGCGGAACATGCCCTTCGCGCGTCCCAGCGACTCGGCGTCCTTCCAGATGTGCACGATGAACGGATCCTGCGAGGCCTGCAGCAGCGAGACGACGTTCTCGTTCTGCGGATCCATGTTCTTCATCAGCCACTGGTCGGCCGAGTAGTCCACCTTGCCGGCGTAGTGGATGATGCTGAAGTCGGCGACGCCGCGGAAGTCGCTCTTCTTGAACTTCGGATGCGTGGTGTGCGCCGACACCAGCTTCTCCACGAACGTCTTGTCGGTCGCCTTCGGGAACAGGCACTCCTCGTCCAGCAGCGCCATGATGCCCATCGACTTGTCGATGAGGTCAATCGTCGGCTGCAGATCCAGCCCGAAATCAATAAACTTCCACTCGATCCCCTCGCGCTGGTACTCCTCCTGCTCGAGAATGAACATGGTGTGGTTGAAGAGCTGCTGCAGCTTCTCGTTCGTGTAGTTGATGCACAGCTGTTCGAAGCTGTTCAGGTCGAAGATCTCGAAGCCGGCGATGTCAAGGATGCCGATGAAGGAAGCGCCCTGCCGCTTCGTGCGACCGAGCGAGCGATTGATGCGCGTCACCAGCCATCGGAACATGCGCTCGTAGCACGCCTTCGAGATGGCTTCAACAGCGAACTCCACCTGTTCCTTCGTCTGGCTCTTGGTGACGAAGTCGCGGCCGACCTTGAGACGCGGTTTCAGGAATGCCTTCGTCATGTCGGTGACGGAGAGGCCGAGCAGGTGGGCGATCTTCTGCGCGACGGTGTTATCGGGCAGCGTCGCCTGATCGGAATTGCGATCCTGGCGGAACTCCATCGTGCAGAACAGCATCACGGCGGAGACGATACGGAAGATAGCGGTAAAGTCGTCCTTCGTCATGCCCATGATGTTCATCGACTTGACGGTGTTGAGGAACTCCTGCGAATCGTCCACGCCCGGTACAAGGTGGTTGTCGTCGCGCAGGAATGGATATGTTTTCGGGTCGTCCAGGATGAACTCCTCTGCAAAAATACATCGAGAACCATGAATTACTACCGCAGAGCACGGGGGCGACAACGCTGCACTCACTTCTCTGCTCGACGGACGCGCCGGCAAGCAACTGGTAGAAGATGTGGAAGGTCCGCTCGAATTTGGCTTGACGTATGGCACGCGACTTCTCCAGCAAGTAGGTTTCGATGTTGGCGCCGGCTATGTAGCCGGACGCGTCAAAGTTGATGCGAATAAATTTACCCTACACATAGAATGGATTAGATTTGTATTCGCAAACGGTTCACATAACTTACGAATCGCGACGAATTGTCGTTCTTCACCGTCTTGGCGTTGCCGAAAGCCTCCAAAATGGGGTTGGCCTGCAGCAGTTGCTGCTCCAAACCGCCCTAAATCGCACCAGAAGCACAATATTATAGTAGTGCCGCGAAGAGGATGCTTTTCATTTGCTATCGGTCGAACAGACAACGTGCAACGAGAGACCGAGTGGATCATGATCATGATCATGCGTCCAATAAAACACCATGCAAAATTGCGCCAAGTGAAGAAAATCCTACACCCACCAAATATACCCTCATAGAACATCTCTATTCTTCTGTTTGGTGCAATTTGTATATGTATATGGTGTGTTATGCGCGATTTCGGTGACATTTATTGCATGCAACAAACATTCCGATTCGGCAACAGCGAATACGTACCGCGAAACTTCTGGTCGGACTCTTCACACATTTACACAGAGAAAGATATACGGAAGAGTGGAAAAAATACAAACAAGCATTAATTTCTTTGTTAATTTCCACTCATCGTGAATTCAATCGGATAGGAGCCGGAAGGGAGAATGTGGTGAGCGGTGAGTATTGTGTGCGTCTGTGGATGTGTCGTAAATTTTGCAAGCAGCACTCGTACTAATTTTTACATTGGCCAATTATGTGCTCGATCCCAGTTTCTCGTGCGCGATACTGAATTTGTTAATTGCAAAAGCAAACGCGTCGAACGTTTCGCATTTGCAATAACAAACCGACAGTCAAAAAGAGATGGGGCACTTATATAGATATAAATATAGATAATTTGTAGGTACTTACAATAAGATCTTTGTGCTGCACACGCACGCAACGCAACCACCGAGAGAAGCAGATAACAAAAATGAGAAGAAGGGTAGTAGTATACACAGAGGACATCCAAACCATATTGCAATCATAGCATTCGGTTTACACAAATTTTTTTGTTCATGTTGTTGTTGTTGTAGTTGTTGTTGTTGTATTTTTGGTGATCGTGGTCGAATATCAGTTCATCAGCGATTTAGATTTGGAACGGTTTTTGTCCGTGTCACAATAACAAGGTAATTGCAATAAAATGTGCAGTAGAGTTGTTTTTTGTGTGTTGGTTGTGAATCGAAATTATACATGCAAAAAAAGCAAAAATTCGATAAATCCTAGATATTAATTCAAATAAACAAATAAACAACAAATTGCGGGGCGGTTAAGTAAAACGAATACAATTTCGTTTTCCAGGAATGAACTGACAGGGAAAAAATGAGGATGATGGAAACTTACCGCTCCTGATCCTTTCGGTGACTTGGAGGCGGCGACGTAGGCCAGGTACTGGATGACCTTCTTCGTGTTCTCGGTCTTGCCGGCGCCCGATTCACCCGTGCACAGGATTGATTGATCCTCCCTTTCTGCAAACACCACGGTGGTCAGTAATTGATAACGCACAGGTGGTTGCGACAACACCCACCTTGCAACATCGAACGGTACGCGGTGTCGGTGATGGCAAACACGTGCGGTGGTACTTCGTGCCGTTTAATGCCCTTGTAGCGCTCCATGATTTTCTCTGTGTAGATGGGCAGCTTCTTGTACGGATTGACGACCACGCAGAAGAGGCCCGAATACGTCTGCAAAGTGCGTGAAGAAAATGCTCGATTGAAATTTGCCGCAATCAGCAATGAATACCAAAGTCCATGGGTTCAATAGACATTTCTCGTATTTGGTAAATAAACAACCCTGTTGCATGAAAATTGAATAATAAGCCAATCATCGCAAAAACAACCAACTGAAATCATTCGCTTTGCAGTCGGCAAAGTTGTTGTGAATGAAAGTGATCATCGCATTTGTTGTGCCTATCCAAGTTCGTGAATTAATGCACCGCCGAGAAACGCGGAAATCTCAAAATGGAAATACATTATTACATTTATATCATTGCATATGTGTTATATGTGGCGAGCGAAAAATCAACAGCTGGATTTATTATGCGCCGCAATCTATTACCTTATCGATCGGCGATATAATTGATGTTTGTTTCGCGATCGGGCGCGATAGAGTTGCGCTTTATTTGGCGATTTCGTAATGCGGTCGGCTCTGTTTATCTGTACGTCTGTCTCTGTTTCTCCTAGCAATTGGATTGCGGATTAGGTTTTCAATATGGGCATGTGGGCCGATCGAAACGGGACATCAAATCCGCGCGCGGGGCTAACGAGAACACACTCAATTTCAAGAATCGATCGCATATATCCATATCGGAAAAAATGGAAAATCAATTAAGCATCGCGATACGGGCGCCGCGTGTTGCAATGCAATAAATCAAAATCGATTCGTCGATGATGGACAGCGGTGAATCAAATATGGTATAACATTTTCGCACTTGCTTCGTGAACATGTACATATATAAAACGTTTTTTTTTAACTTCTTTTACTCTATTTTTATATTAGGTTCGTTTTTCTAGTTATAAAGTAAGTTTTCGGCCTGATTTACACGATGGACAATATTCATTTGAGATAAAGGATAGATGGCGTTGAAATTTTAACATTTTAGACAAATTTATAAATAAACAAAAACTAAATAAACAAAACATGACATCAGATTTCAACTGAAATGTTGGCAGAGTTGAAAACTAAATAGTTTTACACGATTAACAACAAACAAATGAAAGTAGCTATAAAAACGTAGTAAAATAAACACATGCAGTTCATGAAAACGCAACAATTATTCATTTTTTGCAATTGCGACTAAGTCGTGAATAAAAAACGTATATGATGAATATGCAATGGTTGGAATTCTTTCAAAATCACAATTTAGTAGCACAAACGTGAGTAATTTGCTCGGCATGATGTTGGAAAATTAAGCATGGCATTTGTCACAATTCCAACATCATTATCATGAAATATGGAATGTGTTCACATTATGATAACAGTGCATTCGCTGGCAACCCTACCACAGGCCCAAAGGTATGTATTCCGAGCAGTTCGATAATTAGCGATCACTTCAAAACGGCGTCGACGTTGCCGCCGCCGCCGCCGCCCGACGCGCGTTATCGAACTTGTTTCTGATACCGCCCGCGCCGCTCTTGCATACGTGTACGTAATAATTCACACTAGGAATGTGGTTCCTACGTCCTCTCCGGCCGCATACGTTACGATTTTATTGTTGACTTTATTTTCGATGCCTATGCTTGTTTTATGTTAAATAAATGTGTTGCACGTTACGCCTATGCATATATCTACCTACAATTATCGAGGCAGTCAGCAGATAAGCAGCGCATGGCATTAGTCATACACGCTGGTTGGAAATAGTCCTGGCTTTTTTTTCCCATCGAAATGCGGAATGTAATGCCTGTGGATGTGTGTGTGTGTGGCAGCCCGCACCCGGCGATTGATCTATTGAACTCGCGAATTGGTCAACAAAGATGAAACGCGCGTGCCGCGCGAGCTTTGAATTGATCGACAGATCAATAACATAACACGCAGAGCTCATCCGTAAAATCAACATTTCAATTATTCGATTTCTCTCTAATCGCGTTGCCCGATTTTCATGACGCTCGATTCAATACGATTCGAAATCTAATCGATTCATGATTGCAGCTGGATTGCGACGCATTGTGATTGCTTTCCGAAACAATTGCATGACCGTTTATTTAGTCTATGTCGAATTTACGCTTATGCGCTTGCAATCACCCATTCTTTTTGGCGCAAAACTTTCGAACCTCCCTTGAATACCGCGAACCTATCCTTCAATAAGTGGCTGATAAATAGCCTAGTTACTTTGATGTGATTCTATCAAGATAAGACTAGAAACACATACTATCTACTTACTAAGATGGATAAATATAAATGTATATGAAAAATAGCGAATGAATAATTTTGTGGTATCAATAATGAATTGCAGTTTGATGCACAAGTCTTAATTAAAATTGCGCGCGGTCGAATGATTTATTCGCGGAATGATTTCCACGGACCGCAAAAGAAAACCATGCAGGATATCCGCAGGTCTCGCGCCGAAATTAAACAATACCATTGCAATGAGCAACGAAATGAAACACGTCCTAAATAAAAAATGACCAATTGATGAAAACCCAAGGCAATTGGCTGGCTTACTAACAAAACGCAAAGCAACGCAACTCCTCATCATATCCGTCAGAAAAGTCCAGGTAACGCAAGCATTTGTTTAAAACAAACACCAAATACGAGCAAAATGAAGAAATTATGTACGAATCGCGCAAAGAAACGATTGTGGTGTGTGTGTGTGTGTGTGTGTGTGTGTGTGTGTGCGTACTGTGCGATGTAAAGTTGAAGCGAGCGTGAGATGTGACTCATTATGCAAATATTCGTAACTGTTTGTTATCGCGACGGAACCATTGGCGTCTTGCTCGCTCTCCGTTGCATCTCGCTGTCTTTCGCTCGCTTCGGCGCACCGTCGATCCGGTGTGTTTACCGGCCGGCGGCTCATTCTTTTATTTTTACCACTCGGCGGTGATGATTAATCGCCATGGCAACCGACCCAAAAGTCTTGTATTGTGTGGCTAGTGGCTACTCATATGCATGCGGTCCGAAGCACAAATCCAAATCGTGTAATGTATCCTATACATTGGGTGGACTGCTAACGGCATCGGAAGAGAAAAATCTTCAAAATCAAAACGAAATGCTGGGCAGCCACACCACCGGGTGCTACCTATTCCCTCTCTGTCAATTTCAGAGATGAAATTCGAAATGAATACGCGACATATTCATAATAAGCGTAGTGGATTCCACCCTCCGTCGTCCTTGCACACCTTGCGCGACGTGTGCCATCGCGCACCATTTGGTCGGTGAGAAAGTATGCCGCGGCGGCGCCGTATATGGAATGAATGCGCACCCGCCGCGAATCAAAAAGGCAACAAAAAAAAAACCGACACACACTCAAGTCAAAGTCAAAAATATATCAATAACACCAAGTGATTATCGGGGCGCAAAAGAGCGACGGTCGGCTCGACCGTCCGTATAAGGCGTTTGAAGCCTTGCTTAGCGTTGTATCGCTTTACGAAAATTACTTTCGATCGGCCTGGCGCGAGAGAGCGGATTGAGAAACATCGAGCAACATCTGGTTGTGTTGTTGTGTCGCTGCTGCTGCTGGCGACTGGAAATGGATGTTGATGTCATTGCTATACGAACGGCTGGAAAAACTCAACGGGTGAAAATGCGATTTCGAGAAGGCATTGATATCTCGCCAGAACTAAAGCGACCGCGCCGAGGTGGAAGAAAACAACGCTGTGACTAATTGTAAGCCAAAGAGATGTTACAGCTAATGTACATCGGCGGCGGCGGCGACGGCGACGCACGCACGCACGCGGGGGCGAGCCGCATGGCAATGACCCTGACGATGACGTCTATGCACTCGTACAGACGGCGGCCGCGGCGCGCGACCAGCGGACGCAACGCGAGAAAGAGAAAAGCGAGCGCGCGCCCGTGGGGCTTGGCATTCCTTCGCGCATTGTCCTTGCATCCCTCCAGATACAGCAAAGGGCGCACCGATCGAATCGAATGGAATTAGTATACGCCAAAACAAGCACAAACATGTTCTAATATAAATAACGCTGCCATGATCCAAAGGCATATGGCGCAAAGTGACATTATTTATTTCATCATGCATGACTAAATGACTACTTATATTTGACTCGCTCGTCTTTGCATGCTTGACTGGAGCGAACACGGTGTTTCCACTCGACTTGACCCGCCGCGTTTTTGTTTGGCCGAATCGCACACTTTTTACGATGCCGAGAGGCGGGTTACGACTTTCAGGTGTGCGCGAGATCGTTAAAGACAACACCCCGTAAATCGCGAAATAGTCGAGCATGGCGCGTAAATATTGTTTTCCACGTTCTTACTGGGATGCATTTGGAGGACGGACGCATTAAAACGCATCCGTATGCAGGCCACGGAGTGCTCGAGAAAACCTTGAGAATGAGGGGCGTGAGTCACATCACGCATGGCATCCATCCGTCCCGTCCACAATCGATGGGTAATAGTTAGCAACATTTTTCTGCGTTGGCGCGCTTCCGATTCGATTGCAACGTAACATATGCGCGGTTCACGATGCAATAATCGACGACCTATATATGCACTTAAGTGCTCCGTCGCTGCGCATCACGATGATCATCGCGAATGACACATTGTGGTGCCGCGAGAGTGTGTCGTTGCGGCCGATGTAAATGGACATAGCTGTAAAAGTTGTACACCGATCGGCGGCACGTGCGGCGAAAACTGGCTGCGATTTATGCCTAAATATGGTCTTCGGACGATATTGCGCGGCCGGCAATTTTTCTCTGTTTTTCTTTTCATCTTCTTCGGATTACTTTCAACCGGAGCGATTGCAGCAGCGCCGGGAAGGGGAAAGAGAGCGAGAGCGAAGGAGACCAGTTATGTAAAGGATTGAGCGCCGATGGATGCGTTGACCATGGCCCTATTTATCACATGCTGCTCCTTTTACCAGGCGTACGTGTGCGTGCTAGGCACGCATCATCTCTTCAACTATTTGTCGCTATCGACACGCCCAATACTCATCAACCCTGTGGAACTGTTTCATAGCACGCGGAATTCAACGACATCTGTTTTGCAGCAATTGTTTACATTTCAGCAACAATCAACGGCCGCGGGGCTAAATTTAGTTCCGAATTTCGCTCGTCTCGCCCAACGACAAGAACGCGGCATATATCAATAAAGATGACGCACATTACGCATCCAACTGGATCTGCGCGTATGGTGCGCAACATTCGAGCAACAATGCTTGGCGTTAACATCAAACACATGCGCAAACGACTGGCGAGCGCGCGCGTCGTCGTCGTCGTCACCGGGATTGTGTTGTGCAATCGCTCAACAGGCCCGCAAATTTATGTCCTTTTAAGGTGACGTTTTCATTTCGTACTCGTTATGGTTACATTGCATTTCAACCACATAGATACTCATATACAAGGATACTTTTGTGCTATCTAAACGGAAAAGTTATGTGCACGTAAGCCGAGGCAACCGACCGGCTGCCGACGTGCAAATCCGTTGAGTCAATAAAAAAATGCGTATTCCGCTTTCGATCGCAATCGATGCCAACGTGTTTGCTCATACAATTTTTTTATCATCGTACAAATACCGCCGCAATTTAGCCTATCGATTCAACTAATGTTGACGAACCACACACAACTGCCTACCCGATGAGTCTTGCGATTGTGTCTTAAGATGACTCAGACTTACATAGATCAATCCGGAGAAGTAGCGATCCTTCAGATTGTAGAGCACGCACGCCTCGTTCAGGCAGGTGAGCTCGGCCATGTCCTCCACCTTGTCGAACTTGGGCGGATTCATCTTCTGGATGTCGTCCTTCGGCACGAGCACCCGCTTGCCGCTGTCCTGCAGCTCCACCTCGACCTCGTCGCCGCGCTCGCCCTTGATGGAGGCGGCGACGAAGCCGTGCGACTCGTGCGGCACCCACACCAGCCGCTTCTGCGTCCATTCCGCCTGCGAGGTGGGATCGTTGTAGATGTTGCGGTCGACGAACAGGTACTTCAGCTCCGGATCGTAGCGGTCCTTCGTCGCATTGGAGTTGTCGTCCGATGCCATTTTACTATGTGGAACAGAAACACAACGATATACAAAAGCGGGTGGCAAAGCAAGGGTGGCGAAGGCATTTCATAGAACATTGCAAGAAACGCTTTTCCTCTCTGGCTGCGGCGGCGGCGGCGTGCGAGCTCATTGAACATTTAAGGTTATGTATCGGCCGAACAAAAGACGAGCGAGTTTAACGGTCTGCCGCCGCCGCCGCCGCCACCATCCTCTGCGCCGAGAGGAACACGCATGCAAGCCGCGAATACGACTGACAACGCCGCGACCACGGCGGCGGCAACGACGATGATGATGATGCTCGCTCGCCGATAAGAAACCGCGCGGGCACGCCGAAGAAGCCAAATGGCCGCATCGAAAGAGATCTCCACGGCCGGCCCACCGTTTTGCACGTGCGATTATTTGCGGACGGCGACCAGAACGCTAGGGGTTGAATCATATTTACCTTTTGCGTCGGATGCGTGAATGGAGGAGAGCAATGCGTGGCGCGCTAGCCCACGGTGCACATGAATCAAACCTGCGCCCGCCCGAAAACCGATTTCGTTGGCAACACGCGCATACACACACTCACGCACTTCGCGCACTCGAAAAAACATGCACGGATACTGGGAAGTCGTCGCATGCACCTGAAAGTTGCGTTTTGTTGGCTGGTGGGGGAGGAAGCTTCTCACAGCACAATCGGCATCAACTCCACCGCGCACCGGGGACGAGACGGCGATGATGATGATGATGTTGATAATGATGCTGGCGCGCTCTCTGCTGGCGCGCGCGCGCGTTCCGTGTACTTGCTCGTGCGTCTCTCGTTGGCCTCACGCGGGCAACGCTCGCGAATTAATGAACGAATGTCGTCGCGCGCTCGCGCGTTTGTCACGACGCGTGTGGTGCGTGTGCGGCGGGCTGGGGATGGTGAGCGCGAGTGTCACCAGCGCGCACCACTTCTCTTCTTTGCAACCGAAACACGACGACGACGACGGCAACCGGCACGTATGCGCACGCGATTTTTTTTTTCTGCAATCGCCGCGTTTTTCGCAATTCTCTGCCCCCGCCCCCCGTCAACCACCTTCAATCCTTCGCGAGAGCGTTGTGTGTTCCCCCTGCGCGCGCCCTCGCGCACCGATCGGCGATTGAAGCGAAATAAACGTCGCTGGCGCGTTGTGTAGGCGCGCGCGCCGAGTCGAGCGCTCTTCATTCGTGTCGACCGGTTCGGCGAGAGGCAACGCCCTCAACTGCTGCTGCCGCTTCTCCGGAATGGCACGATGGTACGACGATTGCGTCGTCGGCGCGATTTGAATGTTTTGCGCAAGCGGCCGTTACAAGATATGAAAGATGCGACCTAGCGAATGGTGGAACATGTTAGAAATGCGAGTGGTTGCGCGGGGATGCTTACGCCGCCTCTTTCAACGCCTGCGTGGGCCCTTGAAACGGTCGCGGCGGTGTCGGCGGCGGCTTCTTCTTCTGCTTTGGCTTCTTATTCTGCTCCCCTTCCGTGCGCGCCTGGAACATTTCCTTCATGCGCGCCACGCTCACACACGGCAGTTCCTCGTCCATTCTTCTTTGTATAAATTCACGTAGTGTATAAACCGAATAAAGCCTCGCAATGGCGACTGCGTACTGTGACAGCTATCAATGCAATAGTAGCCATGGCAAACTTGACCGTTAACTATTGGAAACCCCCATTTATTCTGTTCTGGTTCATACATTCAATGTTTTTACAACTTCTTATCTACAACTTCGCTGGTGCACTCGTCATCGCTTGTGCTTGAGCTTGAGCCTGAGCTGGAGCTGGAGCTTGAGCTTGAGCTTGAACCTGAGCCTGAGCCTGAGCCTGAGCCTGAGCCTGAGCCTGAGCCTGAGTCTGAGCTTGAGACTGAGGCTGAGGCTGAGGCTGAGGCTGAGGCTGAGGCTGAGGCTGAGGCTGAGCTGGAGCTTGAGCCTGAGCCTGAGCCTGAGCCTGAGCCTGAGCCTGAGCCTGAGCCCGAGCTTGAGCTTGAGCCGCTTGAGCTTGTGCTGCTTGTGCTTGTGCCAGGAGTGCGCAAATCGGCAGCCAAGAGTTTAATGAGTTCGGAGACCACGAGGCAGTTCACACTATTGCCCAAGAGTTGATAGCACTGCTTGCGCGTGCAGTTGTCCGGGAAGGTAAACTCGTCGCGGAAGCACATGAGACGCGCCACTTCGCGCGGTGTGAAGAAGCGCAGGTGCATCGCCGCCAGCAGCGCCTCCGCCTCCTTGCCTGGCGGGGTCTTCCCCACGTCGACGGCGTAGCGCGCGTAATCTTTGCGCGGCAGCGGGCAGAAGACGCTGCCGGTGCCCTCCAGGTAGCGGCCGTAGCTCTTCGTGAAGCAGCAGGTGTGATCGTCGTCGGCGAACACAATGTCGAGCAGCCTCCAACGCTTGACGAGATCTACGACGGGCACGTCGTACTCGGAGGGGAATGGCACGTCATCGAGTATGCCGGTGAGCTTCCAGCGTGGCACGCTGCGCAAGCGCAGCACTGTGGCGAGTTCGTCGAAGTGCGGTTGGTGCACTGGTTCGAGGCGCGCCACGCAGTAGTAGCGCGTGCGGCTGTTCGGCACGCCGAACGACATCGGGCTGAGCGCGAACTCGTGGAAGCGATATCCAAAAGCACGCAATTGCTGCGTGAACAGCTTGTGCATCTTTGAGCCGTCAAACGCATTCACGTTCTCCAGCAGTAAGTAGCGCACGTCGGTGAGCTGCGGCAGCAGGTCGACAATGTGCAGAAAGGGGGCTGTGCGCGGATCCTCCACGTCGCGCTGCTTGCCGTTGGTGGTGAATGGCTGGCACGGCGGTGACATTAAAATTGCGTTTACGTTCAGATCGCGAATGAAGTTCGACGACAACGAGGTGATGTTGCGCGCACGTGGCTTCGACGAGGGGAAGTTGTGCGCGTAGACCTTGTTCGCCAGTGGATGGATGTCGATTGCGCAGCATACTGTCGCTTTGACTCCCGATTCTGCAAGTTGTTCATTAATTAAGGTTAATAACGTTTTGCTTTGAAAATTGATTTGAATACTTACGCACTAATCCTTCGTGAAAGCCGCCGATTCCACTGAACAGCTCTAATATGCGCAGTTCTTCGGCCATCGTGTGCACCGGTGAACTTTATTATTACTAAAGCGAATGTTAATCGGAAAACGTGACTCCGTTCTTAATTAGAAGGAATCCTGACAATCCATGTGTACATCCCTTCAGAATTCGATGGCACACCCTCCCTAGACAGCCTAGACAGGAAATACGCGCTGAACATAACTGACTTATTGTCACTATTAATATAAACAACGTAAAAAACAAAAAACACGAAGTTATTTGGCTGCCGACCGCGTGAAGCAACGTCGTGTTGCGATATGATTTCAGGTTAGATTCGTTGCATTTGTTTAGTCATTTTGATAGGGCATGCAACACCCTGTGCGAGACATAAATCTAGCGCAACGACCACGACGACGACGACGTCGACGACAACCCTGACGAGGTGAACGCCACTGCGACTGCACGCGCGCTGTCCACATAATAACGTCCAGGTGCAACGCGACGATTGCTTCAGACTCCTTAATTTACATTGATTTACACGTAAGTTTCATCATTTTAATTCATGCATGATTGCGTCGCATCGTTATCGCATTACGTGCGAGCCGTGCGAGATTCCGCGATTGATGATTACATGCATGCGCAGGTCACATATCAAGTCAATCGTCGGGGCAAATTTGGGGGACCTGCTGCAATGCTGATTGCACTCCGGCGCACCACAATAGAAGCAGCTGTAGACCGCAGTGGAAGTGCCTGATTCACCGTAGATATTCGCCGCAATGTTTCGTAGCAGGAGCTGGTTTGGGGGCGGTTGGGGCAGGCCGAAGAATCCGCATTCGTTGGAGCACCTGAAGTACCTGTACAACGTGCTCTCGCGGAACCAGACGGTGTCCGAACACAATCGCGGCCTGCTGGTCGAATCGCTGCGCTCCATCGCCGAGATTCTCATCTGGGGCGATCAGAATGATTCGTCCGTATTCGAGTGAGTTGGCACTGCAGCATTTGAAGGCAACCACTTTAATCCCTGCATTCGTAGTTTCTTCCTGGAGAAGAACATGTTGTCGTTCTTCTTGCGCATCATGCGGCAGCGCAGCGGCGGCTCGAGTTTCGTGTGCGTGCAACTACTCCAGACGCTGAACATCCTCTTCGAGAACATTCGCAACGAGACATCATTATGTGAGTTATTCATTGTGTGCTCCCGATCGGTTGCTGATTTCGCTTCTTTTGTAGACTACTTGCTGTCGAACAATCACGTCAACTCGATCATCGTGCACAAGTTCGATTTCTCCGACGAGGAGGTGATGGCCTATTACATCTCCTTCCTGAAAACGCTCAGCCTCAAGCTCAACGCGCACACGATTCACTTTTTCTACAACGAGCACACGAACGACTTCCCGCTGTACACGGAGGCGATCAAGTTCTTCAACCATCCGGAGTCGATGGTGCGCATCGCGGTGCGCACGCTCACGCTGAACGTGTACCGGGTCGACGACGCCAGCATGCTCGCGTTCATTCGCGACCGCACCGCGGCGCCGTACTTCTCCAACATCGTCTGGTTCATCGGCAAGCACATCCAGGAGCTGGACGCCTGCGTGCGCAACGATGCCGAGTGAGTACGAGGGAATGTCGGCCAACAGCATAGTTTTTCGGTTGCCTTGTCGCAGTCACCAGTCACAGAATCGGCTCGCCGACCTCGTTGCCGAGCATCTCGACCACCTACACTATCTCAACGACATCCTATGCCTGGACATCGACGACCTCAACCGGGTGCTCGCCGACCACCTGCTACACAAGCTGCTCATTCCGCTCTACATCTACTCGCTGTCTCCGCTGCATGTGAAGCGCTCGGAGCGCGACGACGTCGCCGCTAGTGCGAACGGAAACGGCACCAAGGTGTCGTGCGTCGTCGCCCTCTTCCTCCTCTCACAGGTGTTCCTCATCATCGCGCATCCGCCGCTCATCCGCACGCTTGCGTGGATCATCCTGAAGACGGATCGGCCGCTCGTCGCGCTCGGTGTCGACAAGATGCTCGAGCGCTACGAGGAGGAGGAGCGCCTGAAGAAGGAGGACGCCGGCGCACCGAGCGTAAGCGTG
The DNA here is from genome assembly GCA_030264135.1 of Myllaena sp. GC000078. Lineage (NCBI taxonomy): Eukaryota > Metazoa > Arthropoda > Insecta > Coleoptera > Staphylinidae > Myllaena > Myllaena sp. GC000078. The sequence continues at coordinate 12,555 of JARJDR010010957.1, read as the reverse complement.
GGCAGTCCGGCTGTGGCGCGTGCAGATCACTTCGAAGAGGACGATGGCGCCGGCGCTGTCGCCGACTCGATTAACGTTACTGACGAGGAGAAGGAGAAGATGGCACAGCCGACACCGACCCCAACCGAAGCGGCTGCCATCGCCGAGAAGCCCTTCTTGGAGGCGGTGCTCAACGCGCTCGACTGCAGCGAGAACGACTACGCCGCGCTGTTTGCGCTCAGCCTGCTCTACGCGATGGCGAACAACAAAGGTATGTACGCGCAAGGAAATGCGCGATGTGTGCGTGGTGTCGAATGGTTTGTTTTAGGTGTCACACCAGATCTCGTCGAGCATATTCTGCGCCCCAAGAAGTCAGTGATACCGGCGTCCGCGGCGGCTGCGGCTGCCGCTGCCGGCAAGGACGTGAAGTACGCGTACAGCAACGTGCTGGTTGATAAGATCCTGCACGTCGTGCTGCTCAGCTGCCAGCCGGCGTGTCGCGTGCGCCTCGTGACGCTGGAGCTGGCGCTGAAACTGCTCGCGCAGCTTGTCACCTGCGATGGCCGGACGATCCTCGGCGACACGCATCGCGCCACCATTGACGGCGCCAAGGGGCAGAGCACGGCGCTGCTGCGCAACTTCTACAAATCGGAGGAGATCTTCCTCGACATGTTCGAGCATGAGTAAGTATAAACATCAATTAATTGAGGCATCAATGCACTGAAATCACTACCTAAGCGAGCGCAGGCGTCGCGTGCTGAAGCGCATCGATATGTATGCGACGTTTTATTGGCTGATGTGCGCGGATACCCTGTGGTGGCGTAATCGAATGCAGAATCGGCAAGGACAAGATCGTGGTGCTTGGACGGATTACAGTGATTCCTCCTCAGATTCGGAATCTGATTGCTAGAGCGCGAACCCTATTATTTTACGAATATATACATATAATGTTTGTCGATAATTGCGTTGTGTTTTTCATTGTGTTTATGATGTGTGTGTGGTCGAATGCATTCTATTTCTTCCAAAAGATATTGCGACATGTCGAAGGGCTCGCTGAACGTGGAATGGCTGTGCATGGACAGCGCCATCCTGCTGCCACCCACCGGCACGCCGCTCACCGGCATCGACTTCACCAAGCGCTTACCCTGCGGCGAGGTGCGTGTATTCAACGCGACTGCCTTGCAGCATGCATCGCTAATCGACGTATTTGTGTTGCAGGTGGAACGCGCGAAACGCGCCATCCGTGTCTTCTTCCTGGTGCGCGACGTCGTCCTGCAGCTGCACAACGAGGTGGAGACGCAGCTGCCGCTCACGAATCCGCATTGCTGCGTGCAGATCGACCAGGCGCTGGATCTGAGTATTGCTCGTTGTCTGTCTGCGCCGTGCTGGTGATGGATTTGCGTTGCATGCGCCAGCGAGCGACCAAACGGCATCACTAGCACTGCCAAAACAGTCTCACACACCGCCCCCCAATAACTTGCGCGGTGCGCGTCGCAGCATTGACACACGCCCGTTTTTTCGCTGCCGCAGATAACTCGGACCTGATCGCGTGCACGCTAGCGATGAAGGACGGCCTCAAGCTGCGCCGCTTCCTCGTCATCGACATCCTGCAGCTGATCCTCGTCGAGCCGGACCCCAAGCGGCTCGGCTGGGGCGTCGCGAAGCTGGTCGGCTTTCTGCAGGACGTCGAGGTCAGCGGCGACAAGGACGACTCGCGCTGCCTGCACATCACCATCCACGGACGCGGCGCCGGCGGCAATACATCGACGGGCGGCAGTGGCGGCGGCGGCGGCTTGCTGAGCGGCCGCACGCCGCACATCCTCTCGGCGCGCTTCATCTTCGACGACAACATCCGCTGCATGGCGGCGAAGCAGCGGCTGACGAAGGGCCGCATCAAGGCGCGCCAAAAGAAGATGCAGCAGATCGCGCGCTTGTTGGACATACCCGGTCAGACGGGCCCACCGAGTCCCGCCTACGTGGGCGCATATCGTGGAGGTGCTCGCGATGGTGGCACCAGCAGCGGTGGACGTGTGCTGTTCGGTGGGTCGCGCGTGCCCGGCTTCGCGGCGCCACGACGCGAAGCGGGCGTGGTGCATCGCGCCGATGATCGCCGTGCGATGCGGCGCGCCGACGCCGAATCGCCCAGTCGGCTCGCGATGACCAACTCGAAGAAGGAGAACAATGGCAGTCGTGCGAGATCGCGCGAACCATCCGGTGCGTACACCCCCGCCCAACACTTACCACCTGCTCTAATGTATGTTTTTGTTTCAGGTAGCCGCAAATCGCGCGAAGGTTCACCGCGCATGCCGCGGCCGCGCTCCGAAGAGATTCCGCTGGAGCTGATCAAAAAGGTGCCGGCTAGCACCATCATCGACATGGCGCCCAAAGTGCCCGCGTTGCTAGTGCAGCAGCAGCAGCAGCAGCAGCGTGCGGCATGCAACGGCACCAGCAGCGAGCTGCCGGTCGCGTCGCCGGTGGAATTGCCCGCCAAGGTAACGGTGGTCGCATCGACTGCACACATCTTCACCGCAGATGAGGAGCCCGTGGACTGTGGCAACGCGTGCGCACTGCCCGATAAGCAAAAGGACGTTGACGTGGCGTCGATCACCAGCGAGGAGACATCATTCACCTTCCAAGAGAGCCAGATCAAAATCACCGAGGCGACCCCCTCAGCCGGCGGCGCCAAAGGCATCATCGAAACCGTCTGAGTGCGGGGTCGACGTCGAAATTATATACCGAAATTGAAAATGATTGTGATGGGGACACGAAGCGTGCGTGCGTATAGTCGGAAGACGTGGTTAATTTAAAAATTTAAATTGATCGATTGGTTATTAATATTAAATGCTAGTGAGATGCGACGTTAACAACACCTTGTTTGCCTTTTCACACACTCACCACCCCATAGGTTGTCGGTTAATTATAGTAATCGCCGAGCAGCAACCCAGTTAGTTAGCAAAGTCGCATTACGAATTCAGTTTCACTTCGAATTGGGCGGCATATTTAATCCCAGGCTTTTGGTATTCATTAGCATGCGCCGGCGACGAATGAATAAAAATGACGCCCGCGAGGGGTGTTTCATGATTGATATAAGCCGGGACGACGGTTTCAATTTCGCTCGGCGCGCGCGTGCCTACGCACGCGACACTTAATCTTCATCAGCGACGGCTGCTGCTTGCGCGCGTTCTCTTCATCTCTCACATTCCAACCGTCTCACCGTTGCGCGCGTCCGTTATGCAGTCGCAATCGTGATCTATTTCCTCCATTGTGCCAATTGTTTTTCCGCGCGCCGCAGTCGCAATGCGGAGATCGTCGCGAAAGGGCGTTGCGTGCGCACTGGTTATCCTCATGGCGGTCGCCGGATGGGCGTGCAGGGACGACCGCCGCATCGAGGAAGCGCTCGAACGCGTGCTTCGCTACATCCACGATCATCGCGCCGAAATCAATATCGACGGCTTGTTTGGCGTTGTATTCGCGCAAGGTACATGACACTCGCATCGGTCCCCCTCGGGCCACTCATTTGCTTGCTGTGCTAGTGCATCTGGGCGCGATCCTCAAGACGTCGCGTAAACGCCTTACGAACGACGAGGCGCTGCTTATCGTCCACCTGAAGCGGATGTGCGACGAGATTCATGCGCTGATTGGGGCGCAACTCTACGCTGACGAGAAGCAACGACTCTGTACGGTTGACAACCCCGTTTGGGTGTCATATTCGAAAAATAATTGATTTTCAAGTTCTGGATGCGATCCTCGACGCTGGGATATGGCGTCGCGCGATTGTCTTCCGCAATGGCGTCGTGCGCGAGATGCCGCCAGCGGGCGTACGTATCGGGGAGCTGGACGACTACCTCAAGCATCTTAGCGCCGCCAACATCACGGAGAGCCTCTCCGATCGCTGCCTCCACGAGCTGCTCAATGCGAGCGCAGTGCGCGCTTATCAGGAATGCCGGCTTGGCGCCGAATGTCGTTCAAGTATGATCGATGATCGCCGCTTAGATCCCGCATACGGCGTCACCCACAGGTAGCGGGTGCAACAAACCCCATGATACAGATTACATTAAAAAGTTTCAGATTGTTATACCTGCAGATTGCGAACGCGCGTCGGTGTGCGATGAACCGTCGTTGGTACTGGACGCAAACACGCCGCTACTGTTCGTATATACTGTGGGAGGCGGCAACGAACGCACGCTATGGTTTCATCGCCGCCCTCGATGATCTACTCTTTGAGCAGAGTAAGCAAAGCGCAAATCACTTCACAACCCCGCAACGGTTAACTGAAGCAATTTTATTTCGATTTCCAACATGCCACAAATTGATCGCGATCGCGGCGAATCATTGATGATTTTGATGTGTGACGAATACAGTGACATTGTGCGGCCTTGAGGGATACGCAGACTTCCTGCGTGAGGAATTCATCGAGCACGTGCTGGGCGCGCAGACCACGCACGGCTGCTTCGGTCTGCCGCCGCTCGCCGTAGATGACGACCGTCGGCGGCGCGCTAAGCGCTCTGCCAACCTCATCGCGCACGGCTGCAATGATCACACCACCGGCCTCGGCGCTGCCACCCTTGCGCTCGCCCTGCGCCACTGCAAGACGACGACACCGCCCAAACAAGCCTAGATTTATTCTGATTCTGCGCCAGCCGTCAGGAAATCAACTCGGATTGGGGGAGGAGGTTGTGCAAGGAGATGGTATTCGCGCCCGCCCTTCCTCCCTTCAAGTGTTGAAATCTATAACCAAATACAAAACAAATTGAAATGGTGCGTGCGAATGTTCTTCTCTTGTCGGATGTGTATATTTTATACTTTTATTATATCCCAAGTTAACCTAATAGTAATTATAAATGTCGTCCCCCGTCCTGCGACGCGCACCAAGTACTTCCTCCTCCCCTCGCTCGTCTCCTACATCCGTGCGTCGGGCGCGCCGCATCAATCGTCTGCTTTCTGCCTCCTCCAGACTTGCTTTGCTCTTCCTTATTTTTTTTCTTTCTTGCTTTTCCATTCGCTTCTGCGATACTCGCAGCAATTTGAAATTCTTCTTATACAAATAATAAATATGTGTTGTTTATTTTTTGGAAAGTTTGGGAGTCTTTTTGAATGTGTCGCGTGTTGCAATGGGAGGCGTATAATTTAAGTGTATATGCTAAAAACGTGTTTACAGGATACTTTGGCTCCGAAGGGATTAAAAAAAATAAGCGCGCTCGATAAAAACGAAATACTACGAAATGGCAGTTCACCGGAATGCGCCGGCCCAATTTAGGATTCGGGCCTAAAAATACCATCGAAGATCGAAAAAAAAACATGCGGACGAATAAGAAGAAATATAACTTTCGAAAAAAATATATGTTTGGAATGTGTTTCGCACATAAATATTTATATATATAGATATATAATATACCGGTACAGAACAGAAAAATTTCGTTCGTGGATAACTCCATCCTCGCGTGATCAAGCACGAATATAAATATTGTAAAATATCATTCTCACGTCTTTTCTATGGAATACTCGAAATGGAATCAATCGACTACACGACGACCAATTGGAATGAAATGGGCGTATGAAGAAGTTTTTGTTTTAGTGTCGCTGTTTGTTGTGTCTTGTGTGTTTTTTGGGTATCGTGTCGTATGGTCATGTGTATAGTGTATTGCTATGTAATTTAGAAGCACTTCCTGTGGACGATGGACGGGCCAGACTCATCGTACTCCTGCTTGGAAATCCACATCTGCTGGAAGGTGCTAAGCGATGCCAGGATGGAGCCACCGATCCAGACGGAGTACTTGCGCTCCGGCGGCGCGATGATCTTGATCTTCATCGTCGACGGGGCCAACGCGGTGATCTCCTTCTGCATGCGGTCGGCGATGCCCGGGTACATGGTGGTGCCGCCCGACAGCACGGTGTTGGCGTACAGATCCTTACGGATGTCGACGTCGCACTTCATGATCGAGTTGTAGGTCGTCTCATGGATGCCGCACGCTTCCATGCCCAGGAACGACGGCTGGAAGAGCGCCTCAGGGCAACGGAATCTGCGAGTGGCGCACACCGTTAGCGCACCGTCTAATAAAAAGGGAACCGCAATCACTTACCTCTCGTTGCCGATGGTGATCACCTGTCCGTCGGGAAGCTCGTAGCTCTTCTCCAGCGACGAGGAGGAGGCAGCGGTGGCCATCTCCTGCTCGAAGTCCAGCGCCACGTAGCACAGCTTCTCCTTGATGTCGCGCACGATTTCACGCTCGGCGGTGGTGGTGAAGCTGTAGCCGCGCTCGGTGAGGATCTTCATCAAGTAGTCGGTGAGATCGCGACCGGCCAGATCCAAACGGAGGATGGCGTGCGGCAGCGCGTAGCCCTCGTAGATGGGCACGGTGTGGCTGACGCCGTCGCCGGAGTCCAGCACGATACCGGTGGTACGACCGGACGCGTACAGCGACAGCACCGCCTGGATGGCGACGTACATCGCCGGCGTGTTGAACGTCTCGAACATGATCTGCGTCATCTTCTCGCGATTCGCCTTCGGGTTAAGCGGCGCCTCAGTGAGCAGCACCGGATGTTCCTCCGGGGCGACTCGCAGCTCGTTGTAGAAGGTGTGATGCCAAATCTTCTCCATGTCATCCCAGTTGGTGACGATGCCGTGCTCGATGGGGTATTTCAGCGTGAGGATACCACGCTTCGATTGCGCCTCATCACCCACGTACGAGTCCTTCTGACCCATGCCGACCATCACACCCTGATGGCGCGGCCTGCCAACGATCGACGGGAAGACGGCGCGGGGCGCGTCATCGCCGGCGAAACCGGCCTTGCACATGCCGGAGCCATTGTCGACGACGAGTGCGGCAACTTCTTCGTCACACATATTGAAAGAGTCTGCGAGAACAAAATGGAAAGAAAACGGATGGTGTTAGCGATGCGGAATTGCACTTCAAATACACAGGGCAGCGCGCACAGTCGATTTTGGCTAAGGGGTTTGCAAGGGTAAGCAAGTGAGCACACGTCCAGCGAAAAGGTATACTGCGACGGAAACGAACGTGGTTGCTGAATTTTGAGTAAATATGCGCTGATATGATCGCTGGATTGAACGTCTCGTGGGTTCTTTGCACTTGATATACAATTACTTTGGAATAGATGGTTCATTAGGTGTGACCAAGCGAGCAGATTCTAAATGTGTGACTGGTTAATTGACAACTGAACAATATTTGACTTTTAGTTGATTTCTCAATGAAACAATTGGCAAAAAAACAAAAAGCAAAATGCTGGGCTACGGATGACGCGCCGGCTTGATATGCCAGTACACGTCATCAAGCGCCGTGTGCCACACCCCACGAGACGACGAACCGGCGGATCGGACGCGGCGCATGCATGAAGGTTAAGAACGCGCATTAACGACCGCGTCAGCGAGACCATCTATCGAACGGTAGTAGTGTGATGCGTTCACTTCAGCGCAAGAAAACTCACTTGTTGTTTAATAACGACCAAACACGAAGATATCCAAAACGATTCCGATGGGAATCACGAGGGGCACTTGCACGACCGGTAAAAAGCCGAAGGCGAGTAAGTGTGTACAAAAGCTTCACCGACTCACGGCGAATGCGCGACTAGAAAGGTTGGAAGCGAATCCGTCGACTGACGGCTGTCGGACGTGTGGGTAGCGCTTTTATTCGCCGCCGCCCGTCACACCCTACCACTTGGCGCAGGCAGCGCCGCCGCCGCCACCACCACCTCGCCGCCGCCGTTTGGGAGCACACGCGTGCGCGCAAGCGAGACGGCCACCGCAGCGCCCAGTGGAAGTATGACCATATATGGTATTGAAATCCGTCGCGATATTAAACAGTCGGTTCGTCAGTACCGGCGATCTGCAGCACGTACATTCATTGCAGATTACAATTGACTCATTCAGCATGGCATTGCGGGGCGGGGCGGGTTTGAGCGCGGTGAGAATGAAATCATGCGGCCATCCAATTGGACCCACCGCCCGAGTGCAAAGGCGATTCCAACAAATTTGCCATCGTGATGCATTGTAATTGCAAGGCGTGTAAATGAAGTTAAAATAAAACCAACCCTCGTTTGAAAGAAAACGGCAGGCAGAGAGATAGGAGCAATCATGCATGAATAATGGCAAATCTCATCTTCAAGCTATTGCACACCGGGTGACAATACCAATGCGCTCTCGGATGCCACACGTACATCATACATTCCGGACGTCCCGATTAATCATCAGCGGGGCTTCGTGAAAATGCAAGCAATCATTGACGACCGGACCGGAAGTTAATGCATATGCGGGCGCGGGTGGGAGGGGGGGGCGGTGATTAGCCGGCAGGAGAAGCTCATGCATCAGCGGTAGGTAAATCCGTCGGCGTGGTCGGTGGTTGCGACTGGCAGTCGGCCGCAGTCTAAATTTACGCACGCAATTCACGGCCACGGCCGGCGCACACGACCTACCGCCAGCAACCTGTACCCGAACGGCATTCGCGGCCGGCGGCGGCGCTTGCTAAAAATACACACGGACGCCATGTGCGAGGCGCCGCTCCCGAATCGACCGGCCGGCGTGGCGATGGCGTGATGGCGTGGCGTTGGCCACCACCGGAATCGCGATTCACGCATGCGGTGAGGTTGGTGAAAAGCGGAGAATGCGAAGAATGATGACTTACTTTTGCGTGGTGCGGTGAACGAGGGAGCTTGAAAACGACGGTCGTGAAGCCGTTGAAAGAGTCGTGGAGGAGAATTCGCACACTGACGCGACGGAGGCAACGGTTAACGAACGAATGCGCAATGGCTGGCAAGCGGCGCGCACGCAACGCGGGGCCGCCGCGCCGGCTTCTTGCGCCGGCTCCGTGGCTGTGCGCACGCTCGCCAACACACACTCACGCAACGCGTCGGCGCGCTGTTGCGCGCTCGCACGTACATACACGCAAGCGAGATGGAGAGCGATGAGGAAGCGACAATTTCTAAGGGATGCTACCGCATGCATTACATATGCGCTTGCATTGCGTGCGCCCGCGGGGGGGTGTGCAAAGACGGCATGGGCGCTGCGTCGCCGGTTGGCAATGTGGTCCAGCGGCGAATGGAGCGAGCAGGAGCGAGCGCGCCACGCAAAAACAACGCGCCGTCGCCGCCGTGTCTCTCTGTCGGTGCGGTGCGTGCGCGCATGTGTGCGCCGCGATGCGATTGTGTGAGAGCGCACTGGAAGCGCGCCGAACGTTACCATATATGGGCATAAAGTAGAATCGCGCGCGGCGATTGGCCACCGCATCGCCGTCGCGCTCTGACACAAGCGCACGCACACACAAGCGCGCCGGCGACAGGCGAAGCGCGACAATTCCAAGCAGGCGCCCGGCGCGCGCCACCGGCAAGGATCTTCTCAAACCGGCAGGTTAGAAACTTCTTCATGCCGACGTCGACGCCGACGCCGACGCTTCGATTTCGCACGAGAAATCGAAGCGGCATGCGGCGTGCGGCGGCGGTGGCAGCGGCCGTCTAGACACACCGCTGCCCCGCAAACTAGTAGAACGCAACGAAAAATCATTAATTAAATTAACCGGCGTTCGCTTCGATTCACGAATTCGCGCGCACACCAGCAGCGGTGGCTAATTAATGTCCGCATGTAATTAGCTAGGCTAGGCTAACGCTGCATTGCGTCGTCCGTCGAAGGCGCATGTTGTTATTGTTTGGCTGCGTGGCGTGCCTTCGGTAAAAAGCAAACGCAAACGCATTAAACGCGTGCAGCGAGTTTCTCGTTGCATTTGATTATCGCTTGCATCCCGTCTTCGCATCCGTGCGAAGCGTCTCATCGTCGGGCGGGGGCGTGTGCGAGCGTATAGGGCGCACCGGCTTCCGGTGTCAGCGAGCAAGCGGGAGTGCACGCGCCCGCGCGCACCAAATTTCTACCATATATGGTCAAAACGAGCGGCAAGTTCGCGGCCGTCATTCATGCTCGCCGATCGAAACAAATATCGCAGCACGCCCAACAGCTGAGCGCGGATCCGTGACGAATCGTTGGCGATCACCAAACGGTAATCATGCGTTCGATTTAAACAAAACAAAAAAAAAAGGACAATAATTTATTGTTCATTATTTATAGAAGTGCATCGCTGAGTCATGGTGGACAAATATTCACAATTTTCCATGATTCGAGTCGTTGATAAGATATGATTGTATTTATACATCAATTACTTAACGTAATTATATTATTTTTGCAATGGCAAACAAATATTTTCTTCGAGGAAGACGCTGAGACCTAGACCCGAGACTAGGCTATATGCGGGCGCGTTAAGATTGTTGGGATTCTCGGTGCGAGCGCGCGGTGAGAGAGTCGGTCGTTCGGTCGGTCTGGCAGCAGTCTCGGACGCGACGACGACGCCCACGCCGGCCGCGACACGCACACACGCGCGCATACGCAATATTATTGTTCTGCGTGCACCATGGGATGAGGATGAGTGTCAAGGCGTCGCCGTCCAATGCTTTTCCCAGTATTCAATTTCGTACGCTTGCTGCCAACACAATCTTACATACAATTTGCTAGGATGATCCGAATGTCAATACTACTCGTATCGAAGGTAGGCGCTAGGCAATGTCGCCGGGCGTAAAATCCAGAAGCGTTGACTCACGAGAGATCGACATCACCACTCGTATCGCGCGTGACACATCGAAAATAGAAACGAGAAAGCTGCATGTGCTTCACGACCGTCCTCTTATCGCCGAGTTTGTTAAAACGTGTGATAAATGTACATTTTCGAACGATTTGTAATACTAATATAATATTTGGAATATTACAAATACGAACCGGTTTGCTTACCATAGTATGAACATTTCTGTAAAAGTATACGAAGCTAAACGTAAATACGATTTGTAAATCACGTCACCTACAACCGTGAATGATGGGTATAGTTTATAGTACGACAGAATAGACTACTACGAATTCTTCATGGTAATGCATTATGAATCATTACGAATATCAACGCGTCGCGTGTTGCGTCGCGCATAATGATGTTATCATCGCCGTCTTCGGCTCTTACTTACTCGCGCATATGCGGCGTTTTCCGTTTCATTGACAAACGGGTATAGGAGTTATAGGACGCAAGTATTCATTTCGAAGCGCTCGCGCTCGCTGACTCGGCGAATTGTGACATTGGTCATGCCATGTTGAAAGCGAAGGTGTTTTGCTGACTTTGATAAAAGATACAGACCAATTTTGAAGTAGCTCGGTACATAATTTGTACTTCAAAATGAAATAAACTAGTTTCGTAGTATCCCTCTAGCTACAAAGTGACTTTGAGTCGCATTGTGTGACCATCAGCAACGGGCGGAAACGATTAATTTTATCACTACACTACTGATATCACCGCAGCAAAATTCCCAAAATGTAGCTACCTATCCCCAAACACGTATCAAATCTCTCCACTTGTATACTTATCTGTATATTGCGATATGAAATAATATATTGTCAAATATCTGTATGTATTCTGATATGGGTAGAATAATATGAAAGAAAAAAGAAGTAAAATCAGGCACTTAAAATGTATTATGCTACTTATACATATTTATATGTAGTAATTGAGTAAGTACTTAATCTAGTTCAATAACTGTATTCGGCTGTAGAAATAATTTATGATTTCACTAATTGTGGATTTTGGACAACATGCGTTTAGTTAATTGAAAATTAACATTTGGAATGAAGATATCATAATTAGTCAATAGAGTGCTGTTTATTTTATGCTTAGCAGTGAATAATTTTGATAGACACGCGCATGCGATGACTAATTGCAAATATTTTTCGCGGGCAATTAGTATTGAATTTGTCACCGTTGATTTGTTGGTAAATTTTTGTTGTTTATTATTATCGATGGTGATGTGGCCAGCATTCCGATCATTTTTTTTTCTGCGTATCTACCACAAGTTGATTAGTTATTCACCGAATGATTAATCACATTCTTGCTTATTCCATATTTAAGTACAAGTAACTCTGCAACAATTAAACTTTGCAACTTTAATTTAAAAAAAATGAAATTAGATTCTATTGACTTGGGATGTGTTGTGTTCGCATAATCATGGGGAGGCATAATGTGGTATGTTAGTCGATGAAAAGCATCACAAAAGGGGGAGATGTGTTCTCATAATCAAGATGTCTGTGTATGAAGTTCACAACATGACATGCGTTATTAATAATTTTTATGCAAGAAGCATGAAATGATATTCTGTCAGTAGCTTAACCTTTGCAATACCTAAAATTAGGAAAGAACAGTTTCACAAACCCGGTTATTACTGCTCACATCAACTATACTCTAAAATCGACGTCTGTGCGTTTAAGGATACGATTCAAGTAAAAATTTTGAGTATTTTCGACTTTTATCAGACTCCATCTCCTTATTTGGAGATTGACACCCGGTTTTACAGTGCACGTTTAAACCATAGTTTTTGGTTTAAAGTGTTGTTCAGTGACAGGTTATCCCAATTTTGGAGGTTTAAGTTTATCTTATTCGAGGAGTACGGTTAAACGGCTCAAACGGATTAAACTTCTCAAACAAACGTCAAAATCATTACATTTGTTGACAATTTGTGATCGTGTTTTACTTTTACGTCATGGACTTTTGT